>PVKM010003035.1:0-60370 GCA_004027735.1 Carollia perspicillata
ATGATAATATTTGTATTTTCAAAAGAGTTGTTAGATTAATGAAATTTATATCTGGGTTGTGGATTTTCCGTTTCTATGATCAACTGTAATCACCAAGTCAGAAGCTTTGCCAATTTAGAAAATATAAAAGCTTGCTTACGAAATTAATAAACGTCTTCAGAGCTTCACCTGCCTTGAGCTGTGTAGTTGCCTGATTTCCACGCCGACTCCTGCCTTCACCTTGAGGGACCCCTTGACCCGCCGCGGCCGGACCGCGGCAGAATACTTCTTTCCAGCCCCTTCTTGCCTACAAGGTCTCTTGAGAAATCAGCTGACAGTCTGATGGGAACTACTTTGTAGGTAACAGTCTCCTTTTCTCTTGCTGCTTCTAGGATTCTCTCCTTCATTTTTATCTTGGCCAATGTAATTATGATGTGCCTTGGTGTGTTCCTCCTTGGATCCAACTTCTTTGGGACTCTCTGAGCTTCCAGGACTTCCTGGAAGTCGATTTCCTTTGCCAGATTAGGGAAGTTCTCCTTTACTATTTGTTCAAATAAAATCTTTTTTTTTAAAAAAAAGAACCACTGCTCAGTATATCATCTGACTCTTGCCTTTTCCCATGAGTGCCCCATCTTAGAAAAGCAAGCAATGCTCTATACTAAGGAGAGAATTTGGTAGCTCAGTCTCCTAGAAATGATCCTTGATATAATACCTAAATAGTCTCAAACCTGCTTCAAAATGATTTGGAGGGATGCATATGAGAGAGACAATAGTCAAATGACCAGGATCCTTTTTTACTGGCCTGATTCCAGGATAAAGCTGAGCAAACATATTCATTTCTGTCCAAGGAAGGAATTCAAAAAAAGTTTCTGTGCACAGGTTGCCTGAAAAGCCCCTCAAAATTCCTGAAAACTAAAGGGAAATGATGTAGGGGAGAATGATATTCACTGGTGTTTTTAAGAGGTACAGATATACCTATCATGGTTTCCCTCTTTAGCACACTGGGCTCCTGACACTGTCCAATAATCTAGACTAGAAAACAACTCTTACACATCCCTCAAATTAAGACACCCACTTATTCCCTGACCCAAATCTCCACAGAAGGGCCCTTAAAAACAAAGGATGGCTTCCTGATCCTTAATATGCTTTTCTATGGGACTAGAATACAGTAGGTTTGAGAATTCAGTACTTACAGTTGTATAAGGAATTAAGAGTCACAACAGAATAAATAGTCACAAATTTTTTTAAATAGTTTCTTTTCAAATATCCTTTCTGGCTGGACTATTAATATCAACATCTCTTTTATTTTATTTTAAATTACAGATGACATTCAACATTATTAGTTTCAGGTATACGACATGGTACTTAGTTGCACAATTTACAAAGTGATCTCCCCAGTAAGTCCAGGATATACCTGTCACCATACGTGTGTATCCAAATATTAAAATATTATTGACCATATTCCCTATGCCATACATCGCATGGCTATTTTGTACTTCTTAGTCCCTCTCCCTTTTGCATCTGGTGCCCTAGTCCCCCTCCCACCTGGCACTCCTCAGTTTGTTCTGTTACTGAATCTGTTTGTTTTGTTCATTCATTTATTTTGTTCTTTTTTTTAAGGTTTCTTTATTTCTTTTTAAAGAGACGGGAAGGGAGGGAGAAGGAGGGGGAGAGAAACAATGATGTGTGAGAGATGCATAGATCCACTGCCTCTCACACACCCCCAACTGGGAGCCTGGCCCGCAATCCAGGCGTGTTCCCCGATGGGGATTTGAACTGGAAACCTTTCGGTTCTCAGTCCAGTGCTTAATCCACTGACCACACCAGCCAGGGCCTATTTTGTTCTCATGTAAAAAAGATTCCACATACAAATAGAGCCATATATTATTTGTCTTTGTGGACACTCAGGTTGCGTCCATATCTGGGCTATTGTAAATAATGCTGCAATGAGCATAGAGACACATCTATCTTCGGGAATTAGTGTTTTAGATTTCTTTGGATAAAAATCCAGAAGTGGAATTGCTAGGTCATAATGTAGTTCTATCTTTAATTTTTGAGGAATCTCCATACTGTTTTCCACAGTGACTGTACCAATTTTCAATCCCACCAACAGATCAAAGAGACTAAAAGGACATGAAACTAAATACAACATGTAGTCATGGACTAGCAGGCATGAAAATAAATTTATCTTGGATATGCCCATCAGAACTCTTGGGTGATCAGGTTCATTGTCAGTGAGCATATCACCAGTGGGCTTAAAATATTCAATAAACCATATTGTAAACAGATGTGCTGTCATGCAGACTTTCTTGTTCCATTTATAGAGCACAAGCAGAGTAGATTTAGCATGATTCTTAAGGGCCCTAGGGTTCTCAGAATGGTAAATGAGCACGGGTTTCAAATTAAAGTCACCAGCTGCATTAGCTCCTAACAAGAGTCAGCCTGTCCTGTGAAGCCAGGCATTGACTTCTGTCTAGCAATGGGAGTCCTAGATGGCCTCTTCTTCCAATACAAGGCTGTTCCGGCCACACTGAAAATCCGCTGTATAGTGTGGCCACCTTCATTACTTATCTTCGCTTGACCTTCGGAAGAACTTTCTGCTACTTCTCCTTCAGCACTTGCTGCTTCACCTTGGAGATGGCTTCTTATCTCAAACCTCAGAACCCACCTCTGCTAGCTTCGAACTTTTCTTCTGCAGTTTCCTCACATCACTCAGCCTTCAGAGAGTGGAAGATAGTTAGGGCTCTGCTCTGGATCAGGCTTCGGCATAAGGTAATGTTGTGTCTGGTTTGTTCTTCTGTTTCACTTTCTTACCACCCACGTGTTCACTGGAGTCACACTTTCCATTTCCTTCAAGAACTCCTTCTTTGCATTCACCATTTAGCTGACTGTCACATGAGGCCTGGCTTTTGGTCAATCACAGCTTTCAAAGCTTAATCATTTCTAGCTTTTGATTTGAAGTGAGATAGGCAACTCTTCCTTTCACTTAACATTTAGAGAACACTGAAGGGTTATTAACTGACCTAATTTCAATATTGTTGACTCAGGAAACAGGGAAGCCCAAAGGGAAGGAGAGAGATTGGGAAACAGCCATTCAGTAAAGCAGCCAGAATACACACAACATTTACGGATTAAGTTCACTGTCTTACGTAGGTGTGGTTCATGGCACCCACAACAATTTCAATAGTAGCATCAAAGATCACTGATCACAGACCACGACAAATATAACAGTAATGAAAAAGTTTAAAATATTGCAAGAACTATCAAAATGTGACACAGAGACACGAAGTGAGCAAATGCTGTTGAAAAGCCATTGCAATGGAGTCAACAGACTTGCTTGACACAGGGTTGCCACAAACCTTCAATTCGTAAAAAAGCACGTCTGCAAAGTGCAATAAAACAAGGTATGCCTATATGTACTTTCATATAGGTTGAGCATCACAATCAATGATACATACATTGTTCATACACTGCTGGTGGGAGTATAAACTGGTAGTAACCTCTGTAGGGGGCAATTCGTTGTTATCCATCCAAAGAACAAATGCACGTATTTTGAGAACAGCACCCTACTCCAACGTATTTATCCTATGGGTATATTCTCATGTACATTTATAATATAAAGATCTTCATTATTATTTTGTTTGACAAAACAAAAAGATGCCAAGCAACCTAAATAACCATTAATAAGACCCTGATTAAATAACATTTGGCAAATCCATACAATAGAATATCACGTAGTTTTTAAATTGAAAAAGGTAGTTCTAACTGTACTGACAAAAAGATTTCAAAGACAGACTGTTACAGTAAAAATGCAAACTACAGAAGAGTGCGGCTAGTAAAAAATCATTTGTATGGGAAAATATATTACACACAAATGTTTCCAATAGAGAATATCTCAAAGATACCCAAAGTACTGGTAACTGGTTGCATCTGGGGAAAGAAACTAGCTAGCTAGGGATCAAGGATGGGGGGCTTCTTACTATATTTTTCATGACTTCCAAATTTTTTACCACGTGCATTCATTACCTAGTTTTTCACCTAAAAAAAAAAGGTCACAAGGGACTATTGATTCTATTCACATGAGCTATCCAGAACAGGCAAAACCATAGGGGTAAAAAGCAGATAAGTGGTTACCAGGGCTGGGAAGAGAGCGGGGAATGGGGAGTTGACTGCTTAATTGTCCCTGTTTTCCCTCCAGTGTGATGAAAATGTTCTGGAACTAGGTAGTGGTAATGGTTACACTTCACTGTAAACATGCTAAATACCACTGAACTGTGCACTTTAAAATGCTGAATTTTATGTTATGCATATTTCATCACAACAAAAAAATCAAACGTTTATGAATTAAATATAAATAAAGCCAATAAAATTCAAGAATTGCATTAATTTGGTAGTGATACCTTACCGAAATTAGTAATTGCACAGCTTCTTCTTCAGCAGAGCGTATGATGGCTCGATTCTTTGGCCAAGCCTATCTGAACACATGCCACCTTGATCTGGTGGGAGTGTACCACCTGGACATTCTGTCCCTCCCTGTTCTTATTTGCAGACATGAAATCTTCAGTAATACTCCAAAAGATTCAGCATAGGCTTATTTTTATTCATACAATTTAATAGAAAACACAAATGAAGCAAAACGTTAACAACTACTCAATTTAGAATTGGATTATTCTCTTCTACATATGGAGGATATTTTTCAAAAGAAAAAGGCACTGGAGGAAAAATGAAGATATATTTCAACTGGAACACATAGGCTTGGACCTTCAACTGGAGGTGGATTAGATCTAGGATTGAAAGGTTATCAAAGGTGAATGGACACTACACAGGTAGGTCTTTTACCTCCATACTTTCCTATACACAACATCCCTCTCCAGCAAGCACCGGAGAAAGCAAGATGCTTCTTACAATGCTGGTTTTCCCAGTCAACCTCTCTCTCTGAATGACAGGCAGGAAGGCTATCGAAGGTTGGCACAGGTTCCTCAGTCCACTGAATGAACTGAATCAGAGAAGGATTAAGGAATTAAGGGTTGAGTAAACTAACTCTCTCTTCAATGTATCTTTTTTAAAGATTTTATTTCTTTACTTTTAGAGAGAAGGGTAGGGAGGGAGAAAGAGAAGGAGAGAAACATCAATGTGTGGTTGCCTCTCACGTGCCCCCCACCAGGGACCTGGCCTATATATAACCCAGGCACGCGCCCTAGACTGGGAATTAAACAGGCCACCCTTCAATTCACAGGCTGGCGCTCAATCCACTGAGCCAAACAAGCCAGGGCCCTCCTTAATGTATCTTAACTTTGAACTCTCTTCTTATATTTAGCTGGGAAGAGAATAAGAAACCACAGTAAAACTCCAAGTAAAAATCAACTACACCCCAAATAAGTAACATGTCATGTGTGATACTGTGGAGTATAAGTATTATTCTCTTAAGAGATGAGTTACCATGATGGGGAAAAAAAGCATACATTATCTGCTATAGGTTTGAGAGTAGAGAAGAAAGTACAGGGAAATAGGACAGTCATCTAACAAAGACGGAAGGAAGAAAAGAGGGAGGAAAGCAAGGTAGAAAAGGAAGCAGAGAGCAAATCCGTGAAACACGGCAGCAGCTGCCCTGCCCTGCCCAGAGCTGCTTCTGCAAAGCTCCCTGAACTGGTTCCAGCTCCGAAGTCCTCCCCAATGTTTAAAGTGACGAGGAACATAAATGGCACCAAGGAACCTGGCCACTTGAGAAAACACAGAATTCCTTTCTGCCTCAACAAGAAATGAACCCACTTACAGGTAAAATTAATTAATCATCCCCAAGCTCAAGAACTTCCTTCAAAAGGGGTAAGCGCTGAAGCCACTTTTTGTTGATTCTCCCTGGCATCCTAAGGATGGCAGTTACAACTCCACAGACCAGCAGATGGGGCTCTCTCCCTGAATACGGTTATTCAACCAAAAATTAATGAAATACAATTTGGAAAAACGTAGTCTTGATATTGCCTTTCACAAGGCCAAATAAACATCTGTGAATAATCCTAATTATTTTTTTAATTACCTGAACAATACTGATCTATTACAGATACAAGAAGAACCATAATCATTATTTTTTAACTCAATTTTTTAACAGAGTAGGAGAGGGGATGTTTGTTAAATGCTTGGTTTTCCTGCAATTGTATGCCTTCATAATTCCCATCTAACCAACCTGAAGTTACTCCACGGACTACACTGAATTCACCATTTTACTTATTTCAAGTTCAGCTCTCCAATTTTAGTAATCAACATGTTTTTTTAGAAACGTTTTTTCCCATCTTGAAACACATTTTGGTAACTGAGGAAAAGACCATATTTGACCATTAAGTTTACAATGAACAGTATTAGACATATACCTATTATAAAATTTAAGATTTGAATTACATGGCTATTAATCCAGTCATTAAGAGAAATTATGAAACAAAGAAAATCTAAATTGCCAACAATCTATCAGTTTTATAGCAATAACTTTCAAATGAACATTTTCATTCTAATAATCAATTTAAATAATACTGTAATGAAACTAGTCAAGTGTAAATATGATTAATAAAAAGTGCAGTCTTACCTGTATGATGTAGGTTTAATGTTGGCATTGCAGATGTTTCAAAACAATCTTTTCCCTTGTAAGTGTCCCCATGATTCATTTCTCTAGCACTTTCTCCAGCAGGCAGGAGATTTAAACTGCATATTTTGGGATCAGTTTGTGACTGGTGGAAAGTATCACCTGCGGCACCCTATAAGAATGAAATATGCAGAAAATATCTAATTTTACATATTTTTACATTATCTATTCCTAATTTAAAACATGACCTACCAGTTAAGTTTCTCTGTATATTAATAGGGAATATTTAAAATACATGTTAAATCCAATTTTTATTGTATTTTAAATTAGTTTTAATTATGTCTAAAAGCTGGAAAATATACGAGAATAAAAATTGTGTTTATAATTACAGTGTATTTTAAATAACATATAAGAATAGCTTTTAAAAAGTTTTAACATGCTATTCTCACAGTCAATCGCTCTTTTCTTGCTAAATTTCTCAATATTAAAATCAACACTTAGCCCTGGCTGGTGTGTCTCAGTGGTCTGAGCACTGGCCTGTGAACCAAAGAGTCGCTGGTTTGATTCCCAGGCAGGGCACATGCCTGGGTTGTGGGCCGGGCCCCCATCTGGGGGCGCAAGAGGCAACTGCACATTAACGATTCTCTCCCTCTTTCTCCCACCCTTCTCCTTTGTCTAAAAATAAAATAAGATCTTTTTTAATAAATAAAATAAAAAATACATATTGCTAATTTTTATAATACTGTCACTGTATTGTTTTAATTTTTTTAATTAACATTTTATTTATTTTTAGAGAGAAGGGGAGGGAGGGGAAAAGAGAGAGAGAGAAACAATGACATGTGAGAGAAACGTCAATAGGTCGCCTCTAGCACGCCCCCAATTAGGCACCTGGCCCGCAACCCAGGCATGTGCTCTGACTAGGAATAGAACCTGTGACCTTTCAGGTAGCAGGCTGGCACTCAACCCACTGAGCCACACTAGCCAGGGCTACATTTCTTATTGAGGGTTATAAGGGAGCGTACATTTCCTTGTCTTGTCGACTTTCTAAACACCACCCACATTCCTTGGTTCATGGCCCCTTTTACCACTTCAAAGCCAACCATATTGCATCTCTCTAACCCTGCTTCCGTGTTCTCTTCATCTGACCCTCTCTTCTGTCTCCTTCTTCTACTTTTTACTATATTGGGCCAATAATCCAGGATAATTATCCCATCTCCAGGTCCTTAACATTAATCACTTAGTCAAAAAGCTCCTTGTGCCACATGAGGCAAGATATTCACAAGTTCCAAGGATTAAGACGTGGACATTTTTAGAGAGCCATTTTTCTGCCTAGCACAGTGTGTTTGAGTTTTTAAAAAATAATAACTCAGGTGGACTGGGATGAGAGTAAAAGACAGAAAACTGCACTTGAACAACAATTAAAATAAAATATTAAAAAAAAAACAATGTGAGATGAATCAGTGCAAAATTTATTAGATAAATTAATAATACATCTATCTGTCACATTAATTTAATGTTATCATTATAATTTCAATTATCGATTCGATCACCATAAGGTATTTTTTAGTTTTCAATGTTTTCTATATCATTGTAAGATGTCCTGGTTCATAATGAGTTGAAAAATTTTGAGATCATGCATGTAAATTATAGAAAAATTGAAAACCATATGAAAAAAATCAACAGAAATTCTACTGCCCAGAGATAATTAAGATTAATACCTTGGCATGTATACTTCCAGCCATTTCTCTGTATGTACACATATGTATTTAGATGGTGACTGTATTTTTCTTAATAATAAAATTCTTGTAAAAAAATAAATAAAATAAAAAATAACTCACATTCTCATACCTTTATAAATATTCATTATAGTAAATTTCAGAGACATTCAAAAAACCTATCTGGTAAGATTTTAAAGTAAGTCATAGTAATAAACTAATGGAGCTCATACATTTTATTTTTTGCAACATGTTATTTTGATATAACTTCAGAGTTATGGAAACATTCCAAAAATAAGATAAGAAAGTCCCATACACCTTTTACCAGATTCAGCACATATTTACATTTTGTTACATGTACTTTCCTTCTTTCCCTGCCTCCCGCCTCCCGTGTGTGTGTGTGTGTGTGTGTGTGTGTGTGTACACACATTTCAGAGTTAGCTGCAGGCACTGTGCTCCTTTTCCTCTAAGTACTTCAAAGTGTTTACCGAAGGCCACATTGTTGTATGATTCCATTTATACAAAATGTCCACAATAGGCAAATCTATAGAAACAGAAAGTAGATCAGTGGTGACCAAGGGCTGAGGGATTTGAAGAAATAGGGGAATGAGTGCTGGAATAGGGGAATTCCACAACTCTGTATATACTAAAAACCACTGAATTGCAGTAGCTAGGTTGTATGGTATGTGTACTATGTTTAAATAAAGCTGGTTTGTAAAGAAAAGTATTTTAAATGAAAAACTATGTTTTCTCCTTACGTCGTAGCCAGAATTCTAAAATCATGTAGAATTAAACACATGCAGACCAGCCCTGGACAGTGTCAATCAGCTGGAGTGTCATCCCATAAAACAAAAAGTTGTGGGTTCAATTTCCAGTCAGAACACACGCCCTGGTTGCAGGTTCGATCCCAGGTAGGAGCATGTATGAGAAGGCAACCAACTGATGTTTCTCTCATGTTGATGTTTCTCTCTGTCTCTCTTCCTCCCTCCCTCTCTCTCTTAAAGCAATGAAAAAATGTCCTCGGGCGAGGAAACACATACACACAGTGGTAATTATTGCACGAGTGAACTTAATGTCACTTACTTGGACACTAGAGAATGGCAAAATGGCAAATTTTGTTACATATATTTTACTGCAATAAAAAAGAGAAAACACTAACAGACTTTAATCTCCATAGCATAAATGAGCCAGAGAATTTTAGAGTAGCAAAAATATGGACTGCCCATTTTATATACCTTCTATATATCTTCTATACACCTAAGACCAAAACAATCCTTTCTCTTAATATTAAAGTGCATATATTAAGACTGTGTCAAGCATTTACTTTTTATAAATAAAATGAAATGTCCAGAATAAATAATTATTTACATATTTCTCTTTAAACAGCCTTATCTAAAGTTTTCAGTTATTTGTATTGTATCTTTAAATAGAACACTAATCAGAGTAATTTTTTTTACCCCTAACCTCACACAGGTGCTTTTTACTGTTACCAAAAGTTTATTTCATGGACTCAACTGCATGTCATTCCTTTTTTTAAAATTTGGTCATTTTTTTAAGGTTTTGAGAAGACTTTGTTAGAAATGCTGAAAAATCTTATAGGCGGTGAATATCTTTTTTTAATTTTTTTTTAAAGATTTTATTTATTTATCTTTAGAGGGGAAGGGAAGGAGAGAGGGAGAGAAATATCAATGTGTGGTTGCCTCTCATGCTTCCCTTGCTAGGAACTGGCCTGCAACCCAGGCATGTGCCCTGACTGGGAATCGAACCTCAGTTGTTTGGTTCGCAGGCCCATGCTCAATCCACTGAGCTACACCAGCCAGGGCGGCAGTGAATATCTTTAACTCTTTAAATGACATTCTTTTTTAATATTCACCCAAGGATATGTTCGCTGATTTTAGAGAGAATGCAAGAGAGAAAGAAGGAGGGAGAGGAACATCGATCAGTTGTCGCCATTACCTGCCCCAACTCACAGCCTAGGTATGTGCCCTGATCAGGGATGCAGCCTGCAACCTTATGATGCACGGGGCTCCACTCCAACCAACTGAGACACCCAGCCAAGGCTAAATGGCACTTTTTATAAATACATGCTTCTCTATATTATGCTGCCTTTACTTTTTTTTTTTTACCTCAAATAATTGCATATCTGGATCCAGCTTTGTAATCCCTTCATTCAGACTTGGATCACTTCTTGCGGGGGGTATAAATTTTGGTTTTTTGAAGGGTCTCCCCTGCAACTGACTTGGTGCTGCAGATCGTCTCATAGTCAGCACTACTAACCTGAAAAATACTAAAAACAAAAATCATCCATAAATATGATTGACATCACCTCCAAACATAAAAATAGCTCATCACTACAACCATGATATCTTTGAAAATATACGAGAATAAGCCAAAGCAGTTCAGAGTGGCAAGGCATCTGGAACCTGGACATAGTCAGGCACAGAAAAGTCATAGGGATCTCGAGTGGGGAGGGGTCTGAAGGGGGGCAGTGGCATCTTCTTATGTCACTCATGAGAAATTTGGTAGCTGGAAAAGCCCAGCCCCTTCAGACAGAGTGACTGTCACCAATTTACAGCTAGCCCAATGAAATGCAAATGGATGTGATGTGAGTTACTGTTGAACCAAGTTGGCAGAGAAGTAAGTGGAAACTACACCAGCCTCCTCCCAGGATCAATCTGGAATTACAACTAAATTGTACAGAAATCATCCTGAATAACCAACTGAACACTAGCTAGAGAGGAGCCTTAAACCATGGAGAGAGGGAAGAAGCCACTTAACCACAACATGACTGGTAGGGAGTGCAGAGACACAAGAGGGCTGAGTTTCCGCAGGTGGCAGCTGAGTTCCACAGGGATATTTCAGCAGCCAGGGGTTTGCCCTGAGAAGTGTGGGGTCCAAACCCCAAGCTGAGCTCCCCAGCCTATAGCACCAGAGCCTAAAAGGAAACCAGATAACATCCAGCTATTAGAAGCAGCAGGGTTTCTGTCTGCCAGGGATAGACCACTGGAGATGCACAAAGCCTCTTAAAGGGCCAACACACAAAATTTCATTTACAGCCACTTACCCTAGGTTCCTGGAAAGGGAGGGCAGAGTGGACCAGAGATGAGTGAGGAGAGTCTGGGGCAAGTGGCTCTGGGGAGAGAACTTGAAGGGACAGCCACCAGGATCTCTGTGCTGAGTCATTCCCCATAATGCAAATGCAGTCCTTCTCAGGCAGTGCAACCCCCTTCAAGTAGCACCAGCCAGAGGGGAAGCAATAGCCCTCCCTGCAGGAATTACTCTGCCCCACCCTGTGGAGCTTAAACTAGCTGCTGAGTCCAGCTTGAGGCTATATCAATGATCAGTTTAATAACTAACTCTGGGAGCTCTGAGACTTTAGCTGACCTTCCCCTGGGCCTGGTGCTCATAAAAGTCAGCCTTGGTGCACAGCCCAGTTCTTTCTGTGCACAAACAGGCAGAGTTGAGGGAGTATATACACTATGGATCACCGATAGCTCCAAACTGGTTGCCCAGGGCCAGTCGCAGCAGCATCTGACAAAGGCCTACAACAGAGTCTTTGCAGATCTACCTAAAGCACAGAAACAAACACAAAGAAGAAACCAAACTGGAAAGACAGAGACCCCAAATGAAAAAAAACAGAGAATTCTCCAGAAGAACTAGATAAAATAGAGGCAAGCAATTTATCAGATAAAAGTTTAGAGTAATGATTATGAAGATACTCAGCAGCACTCTGGCTGGTGTGGCTCAGTAGATTGAGAGCAGGCCTGTGAACTAAAGGGTCACCAGTTTGATTCTGGGTCAGGGCACATGCCTGGGTTGCAGGCAGGTCCCAGTTGGGGGCATGTGAGAGACAGCACATTGATGTATTCCTCATGCATTGATGCGTCTCTCCCTCTCTTCCCCTCTCTCTAAAAATAAAAAAATAAAATATTTTAAATCGCCCTGGCTGGTGTAGCTCAGTAAATTGAGCATGGGCCTGTGAAGCAAAGGGTCGCCAGTTCGATTCCCAGTCAGGGCACATGCCTGGGTTGCAGGCCAAGGTCCCCAGTAGGGGACACATGAGAGGCAACCACACATTGATGTTTCTATCCCACTCTTTCTCCTTCCCATCCCCTCTCTCTAAATAAATAAAATATTTTTTAAAAATATTTTAAATAAATAAAAATAAAGGCATTCAACAGCATAAAAAAGACATAGAAACCATAAAAAAGGACAAGTCAGAAATAAAGAATGCAATATCTGAAATAAATAATACAGTGGAAGGAATAAATAATAGGTTACATGACGCCGAGGATCAAATCAGTGATTTGGAAGACAAGGTAGAAAAAAACAGCCAGGCAGAGCAGCAAATAGAAAAAAGAATTTTAAAAAATGAGGAGAGCTTAAGAACTATTTGGATAACAAAAAGTGTAACAACATCCACATCATGGAAATACCAGATGGAGAAGAGAGTGAGCAAGGGATCGATCGAGAACCTATTTGAAGAAATAATGATGGAAAACTTCCCTAATCTGATGAAGGATAAAGACACCCAAGTCCAGGAAGCTCAGAGTCCCAAACAAGTTGGACCCAAAGAGGCCTACACCCAGACACCTCATAATCAAAATGTCAAGGCTTAAAGACAAGGAGAGAATCCTAAAAGCCACAAGAGAAAAGCAGATAGTTACTTACAAGGGAGTACCAATTAGACTGCCATCTGATTTCTCCACAGAAACATATCAGGCCAAAAGGGAGTGGTGTGAAATATTTAAGGTGATGAAAAGCAGGGGACCCTAACCAAGTCTACTTTACCCAGCAAGGCTATCATTTAAAATTGAGGGAGAAATAAGGAGCTTACCAGACCAAAAAAATTAAGGAGTTTCTTAACACCAAACCAGTACTGTAACAAATGTTAGAGGGCTTGCTTTAAGAAGAAAAAAAAAAAGAGAAAGAAAAAAGAAACAGAGGAAAACAGACTAACAACAAAATGGCAATAAATACACACCTATCAATAATCACATTAAATGTAAATGGCTTAAATGTTCCAACCAAAAGACATGGGTAGCTGAATGGATAAGAAAACAAGACCCATATACATGTTACCTCCAAGAGACCCACCTCAGACCAAAAATACACTCAGACTAAATGTAAAAAGATGGAAAAAGTCATTTCATGCAAATAGAAAGGAATAAAAAGCTGGGGTAGCAGTGTTTATATCCCACAAAATAGACTTTAAAACCATAGTAAGAGACAAAGAAGGGCAGTACATAATAATATAAAGAGCTACCCAACAAGAGGATATAACCCTAGTAAAACATTTACATACCCAACATAGGAGCACCTAAATGTGTGAAGCAATCTTGATGAAGGTAAACGGAGACCGACAGAAATACAGTCATAGCCGGGGATTTTAACACCCCATTGACTTCAACGGATAGATCTTCCAGACAGAAAATCAAGAAGACAGCAGCCTTAAATAACACACTAGATCAAATGGATTTAATTGATATCTTCAATTAAAGGTATCAGAGCATTTTTCCTCAAAACAGCAGAATATACATACTTTTCAAGTACACACGTAATGTTTTCTAGGATAAACCACATGTTAGGACACAAAACAAGTCTCAATAAACTTAAGAAGACTGAAATTATGTCAAGCATCTTCTCTGACCATGATGTGATGGAACTAGAGACCAATCACAAAAACATTGAAAAACACGTAAAGACACGGAGGTAAATAATGTTATTAAACAATGAATGGGCCAACAACTAGATCAAGGAGGAAATCAAAAGATACCTGGAGTAATGGCATAATCAATAAAATATATTTTTAAAAAAAAGATACCTGGAAACAAATGAAAATTAGGACACAACAATCCAAAACCTGTGGGACATTGGAAAAGCAATCCTAAGAAGGAAATTCATAGCATTACAGGTCTATTTCAAAGAACAAGAAAAAGCTCAAATAAACAATCAAACTTTACACTTAAACTTGAAAATTAACAACAAAGCACAAAGTGAATAGAAGGAAGGCAATAATAAAGATCAGAGCAAAAATAAATGAAATAATCTTTTAAAAAAAAGATACAAAAAATGAACGAATCCAAGAGATGGTTCTTTGAAAAGACAAACGAGATTGACAAACCTATTACCCATACTCATTAAGAAAAAAAGAGGACCCAAATAAATAAAATCAGAAATGAAAGAGGAGAAATAACAACTGACACCAAAGAAATGCAAAGGGTTATAAGAAAATATTATGAACTATATGCCAACAACTGGACAACCTGGAAGAAATGGATAGATTCCTACAAACATACAATCTTCCAAAAATAAATCAGTAAGAATCAGAAACTCTAAATAGACAGATTATAGCTAGTGAAATTGAAGCAGTAATCAAAAACCTCCCAACAAACAAAAGCCTTGGACCGGCGGGCTTCACAGGTGAATTTTACCAAACATTCCGAGAAGATGCAATCTGGGAGCAACAATGTAAATAAAACAAACAAGAACCAACAACAGACCTCCTCTGCTCTTTCTGCACTTTCTGGCTTAAGCAGCTCCTTTCACTTTATCGTCCCCAAAAAAACAGCGAAAGAAAATCTTCCGTTAAATTAACTAACACCGTACAGGAGAGTGTATTTATAGTAATGTTGGGGAAAAGAAACCCAAGCGCCAAAGAAGCAGATCGAGGGGACTGCCTGTCTACCACAAGCGTACCCCCACCGCCCACCCCACACCCTCCGCCTCCAGCCACCGCAGGGCCAGCAGCCAGGGCGTCCTTCACACTTACGATCCTGCTCCGGACCCGCAGGAGACAATCACCTTTCCTCCTTCCTCTTAAGTTTCTGGCGCGTGTCCCAGCTTTGTCCGCCAAGAACCCGCAGGGTGCCACAGTCTCACCTGGAAGTTCTCCAGTTTGCAATGGATCCGAAAGAAGCTGCACATCCAGCAAGAAAAATGGGAGTAAGCCAACACTTCCCCCTTCGCCAGAGCTGCTCAAGGATCCCGCCTCAATGCAGCCAATCGCGGGAGAGCCCGTTGCGCGTGCGCACTACCTCCCCACCAGCGCCAGCCCGATTCCTATTGGACGACCTTACTGCGCATGCCCCTTTGCTTTTCTCTTAGAGGCTTACAGGTTTCTTCAGGTTTCGGTTCAATTCAGAAAAGGTACTTATTCGGTGCTTACAGTCCCAAGAGGTAGATGCTGAGGCTACAGGCCTCATTTTAAAACAAATGACATACTTCTTAAATCTGAGAGTATGTACACTGATATGTTCTTGCAGTTTGATGGTCTGCCTAGCAGTGCTTGCTTTGGAAAACAAAAAGGTATCGGGAATAAGAGGCATAATTGGTAGGTATAAAATAGACAGGCAGAAGTTAAGAATAGTATAGGAAGTGCAGAAGCCAAAGAACTTATATGTATGACCAGTTGAGACGAACTAAGTGGGGAGAATGTTGGAGGGAGAGGTTTCAGGGTGGAGGGGGATAAAGGGGAGAAAAAAATGAGACAACTGTAATAGCATAATCAAATATATTTTTAAAAAATTTTTAAAGATTTTATTTATGTATTTATCTTTAGAGGGGAAGGGAAGGAGAGAGGGAGAGAAATATCAATGTATGGTTGCCTCTTGTGCATCTCCTGCTGGGAACTGGCTGGCAACCCAGGCATGTGCCCTGACTGGGAATCTAACCGCGGTTGTTTGTTTCTTAGGCCCGTGCTCAATCCACTGAGCTACACCAGCCAGGGCTAAATTTTTTAAAAAAGAAAAAATAAAATTGATTGAAGTTGCATAGCTAATAAATGAAAAGCTAGTTCTCAAACCCAGGCTGTTTGGCTTTAGAAAACTCTGTAGCATCATTTTGGTTTTTTTGTTTATTTGTTTGTGTTTTCTTTTTTTTGTTCAGTTACCATTGTCCCCATTTTCCACCCATTGTTCTCCTCTGACTCATCCCACCCCTGCTTCCAAAGACAATCCCCACCCCATGTGTCCTTGTGCATGGATCCTTTGAACGTTCCTTGACTTTACCCTTCCCCTTCTTTCCCCCATTATCCCCCTTCACCCTTCACTCTGGTCACTGTCAGCTTATTTTATATTTCCATGTCTCTGGTTCTTTTTTGCTCATTTGTTTTGTTGATTAGGTCACACTTATAGGTGAGATCATATGGTATTTATCTTTCACCACCTAACTTATTTCACTTAGCATAATGCTCTGCAGTTCTATCCATGCTGTTGTGTTCAGAAAGAAGGAAAGGTAGTTCCTTCTTTCTCTCTGCTGCATAGTATTCCATTGTGTAAATGTACCACAGTTTTTTGATCCACTCATTTACTGATGGGCACCTAGGGGCTGTTTCCAGCATTTGGCTATTGTAAATAGCACTGCTATGAACATTGGGGTGCACAGGTTCTTTTAAATCGGTGTTTCAAGATTCTTAGGGTATAATCCCAGCAGTGGAATCGCTGAATCAAAGCAGTTCCATTTTTAGTTTTTTGAGGAAATTCCATACTGCTTTCCACAGTGGTTGCACCAGTCTGCATTCCCACTAACTGTGCACTAGGATTCCCTTTTCTCCACAGCCTCACCAGCACTTTTCATCACAAATTTACTTGTCATGGCGCCAAATAAAAATGTTTTTATAGTAACCCCATGCCAATTTCTAAAATAGATGCTATCTTCAGGCTGGAGCCCTCTGGCTGCATTTTGCCTTGCACCCATGTTTTCTTTGGCTCATATAATGTTTTTGGTTCTTTAATTTTAATAACTGCCATATTTGAAAATTGATTTACACACCAATAATCCAGAATTTAAGGCTTCTCTTTAAAAGAGTCAAGAGCACATCTGTAAGGATGGCTACGATTAAAAAAACAAATAGAAAACAAGTGTAGGTGAGGATGTGCAGAAATTGGAACCCTTGTTGGCAGAAATGTAACACAGTCTGTAGTCACTATGGAAAACTGGATGACAATTCTTTAAAAAAATGAAAAAGAATTACTATATGACCCAGCAATCATACTTCTGTATTTATACCCCCAAAGAACTAAAGTAACATCCTGAACAGGTATTTATACATCCATGTACATAGCAGCATTATTCATAATAGACAAAAAGTGAAAGTAATTCATGTCCATCAACAGATGAAATGAACAAAAGGGTATATACATGCAGTGGAATATTAGTCATCCCTATAAAAAAGGAAGATCAACATATGTTGTACGATTGATGAATCTTGAAGACATTATGCTAAATGAAATAACCAATGGGAAAAAAGACACATGCCGGTTATGTAAAAATACACAGAGAAAGTAGAATGGTGGTTGCCAGGGGCTGGAGAAAGAGGGAAATAAGGGTTGTTGTTTGATGGCTATAGAGTTTCTGATTTACAGGTTCTGCAGACTAACTGTACACATGAATATTCTTAACCCTACTGAACTCTACACTAAAAAATGGTTAAGATGGAACAATTTGCTTTTTCACTGTAAGTTATAAACAATTTTAATGTAAAATAACATTTAAAACATAAAAAAATCTTTTTTAAGGGTTTTACTTATTTATTTATAGACAGAGTGGGAGAAAGGGAGAAAGAGAGGTAGAGAAACATCAGTGTTCCAGAGAAACAATGGGTTGTTTATGGACACAGCCCGCAACCCAGGCATGTGCCCTGACTGTGAATCAAACCGGCAACTTTTTGGTTCACAGGCCGGCACTCAGTCCAATGAGCCACACCAGCCAGGGCAAAGAATCTTTTTAAAGAAGTTAGAAGATCCATCAGCATTGGACCCAGCAGTCTTCCAAGGTACCCATGAGCTGAAGTTGAAGAGTAGTTTCCTTTACCACTGCAGGCCCTCTCCAGGGCCCCCAGAGATGTCAACTCCCAGTTTTCTCCCTGGCACTGAAGGCAAACTGTCAAATGCCAATTCTTCTCCAGTTTTCACTGGCTATTCTTCACCAGTTCTCCTCTCCCATTTCTGTTACTTTGCAGGCCACTGTTACAACTTGAATTTGCATCTCCTCCTCTAGTTGGTGAATTTATAGCACCCTTTTAAGATCTGGCACATCATGTCCTAATCCATGAATTTAAATAAATATCACATGTATAATTTTTCCCTTCAACTAGTCCTTATACAAAAACTTTTAAAGATGTTGTTTATGGTCTGACAAACAATTGTAATGTGAAATCTTTTTCATTTAGCTATTTTAAAAACACAATTACTTGGAGTAACATCAGCATCATATAGTAGGACATTAGTAACCCAGCAAGGTTTCCTCTGCTCAGCATAATGGGTTACCTTAAATATCCAATACGGCTGACAGAGGGTGTATTGGCACACTAGGGGGAAGGGGCAGAAGAGGGGGAAGAACAGGATGGAGCCTGCAGTCCTGGTTTCCCAGCCACCATGGCTAAGCCTGGAGGCCCAGTGAACACAGCAGTAGCAAAGAATTAGAGGTGGCCCCCACACCATGGTAAGGGGGCCAGCAAAAGGGAGGCACCTAAGAATCCAGCTCTCTCCCCAACTGTGTTGGTGATGATACCATCAGAGAGCCTGGTAGTAGCAGCAAAGATGCATTTTCAGCTTCCCAGCTACAGCACAGCAGCACCAGCAACCGTAGGGAAACAGGTAGCAGTGTAGTGAGCTCCTGAAACACATTCCCTTACCCCAACCTGCCACATCATCCTGCCACAGTAGTGGTGCCCCAAGACCTAAGTGGCCAGGACACAGCAGGGACACCTACCACCCACAATGGGCACCAGCAATTCCAGGGACAACAAGCACTGCACAGATAAGAAAACAAAAACAAAAATGGCCCTATAGCACTATCTATTGAAAAGGAAGAAACCTGTTTATCAGTCTGCTGAATTGTTAAAATGAAAATGGCACCTAAATAAGAAAAGTGTTCACTATTTTTACTGTTTCAAATTTGCTGGATGAAAAATGTGTCTTTTATTGTATGGAAAAAAATAAATGGAGCTTTTGGCCAACCCAAGATTTACTGGGGTGATCACTCGGTGGGCTATGTAATTGTCTAATCACTGGGTTGTATACCTGAAACATATAATATTACACAACTATAACTGACATGTAAAAAAAGTTATTTTTAAAAAATTAGAACCTAGGCCCTGGACAGTGTGGTTTAGTTGGTGGGGCGTCATCCTCTAGACAGAAAGGTCACTGGTTTGATTCCCAGTCAGGGCCATGTGCCTGGGTTGCAGGTTCAGCCCCCAGTCACAATAACTGATCAGTTTCACTCCTTTCTCCCTCCTTTCCCCTCTCTTTAGAATCAATAAAAGAAAAAAAATTTAAATAAGCTAGCCAACATATTTTTTAAGTTTATTTTTTTTATTTTTTATTTTAAAGAGAAGTAATGGCAGGGAGAAAGAGAGGGAAAGAAAAATCAGCGTGAGAAAGAAACATCAGCTGGCTGTCTTCCATATGTACCCCAACCAGGGAACAAACCAGTGACCTTTTGGTCTATGGGAGGATGCCCAACCAACTGGCTGAGGCACCCAACATGGCTTTAAATCCTCTATCACTTTTGAGTCAAGCTCCTCAGCTTCCTACATCTGTAAAATGAATACCTCCTTTGCTGGACTGTTAAAATCATTGAGTAATATATGCATGAAAGAAATAGTCTACATGTTGAATTCCTTCCCTTATCATTTATTTAAGTTTCTTCATCAGGACATTTTTAATTTGCCTGGTATTAATTGCTTTTACTGTAATAATTTAGTACTTTGGTTGGTCTGAATTCCTGAGTATTATACTGTCAAATAGCATAAACAACTTAGTATTTCTCAAAAAGATAATATCCAACTTAAAACTAAAAAATAAATTGGGGAATAAATAGTCATGGAAAACATATAATAAAGATTATATATTTAAAAACAAACAAAAAACAAATCAAGCCCTGGCTGGTGTGGCTCAGTGGATTGAGTGCCACGACTACGAACCAAAAGGTCACTCACTAGTTTGATTCCCAGTCAGGGCATATGACTGGGTCCCTAACTGGAGGAGTGTGAGAGGCAACCAATAGATGTCTCTCTCCCTTCCCTTCTAAAAAATAAATAAAATCTTTTTTAAAAAGTCAAGAAATACCTATACTTCTGCAGCACATGTACTAAAATTGGGATGATAGAGATGAGCATGGCCCCTGCACAAGGATGACATGCAAATTTGTGAAGCGTTCCAGAAAAAAAAAAACATACCTATATGTAGCCGTGTTATTATTTAACAAATGTTATCACTTAAACAATTATTTTTGTATGTGTTTGTGTCCTGGTATTAGGGACAAACTACAAAATCTAACATGAAAAACCTCTGGAGATGAGCTTACTAGGTTTGAGAATTGCAAGAAGTTCAGGTTATTTTGGGGTTTTTGAGGCCATTAGTTATGGAAAGATTTCCTATGCACTTCACTTCAACACCAGGATCTTTAGAGCTGAGTTTCTGTTCACTCTCGAACAGTTCAGCAAGATAGGATGATACAGGAATCAAACGAGACTCATACACTCCTTTGTTGTTTAAGAGAATTCTGTATTTTGTCAGTGATACAGGCTCAGTGTGTTATTTCTTGGGAAAAACATGGCTATTTTCTGTTATAAACTTTATTTCTGTATATAAAGTCCAGATTTTATTAGCTATTTTGGTTTCCCAAAATAACTATTAGGATACGCCTCATTTTAGGCTTTAAATAAGTGTGTGATAAAATAGCATATGTAGGTATAAAGCTGAAACACAAAGTACGTACACATTTCCACATTTCTAATATACAGGACAAAAGTGTTGTGTTTCTTTTGTGACGGCCTAGAAGGTTCCCAAAACTATGTACCAGGGCAACCTAGTAAATTAACGTAAGTGCCACAGTTTATTTTAAAATTTTTAGGGGAATATATCATCTGTTGGACATTACACAAACTACTAATTTGAGGTAGTTTACATTTCCAGTATTAGGTAGCACTGTATTTCTTTCCATGACTGAGTATCTTTGCAAAACTGGGTTTTCAGCAGTTGTGCTAAAAAGTACTGTGCAAAAGCATACTGGAACAGGAAATGATAGTAGCAATGTCAATCCAAGCTGATTCCAAGGTTTGAGAAGCTGTGCAGTGTCCACAGTTACTAGTGAATGTGATGTAAATTCTTACTAAGTTGTTTGGACTGGACTGTTTAATAAATGGAAGTATGATGATGCATTTTTGTCCCAGATGCCCTGTAAAAAAAATTACTGAAACACTAAAGGGCACCATGAGCTGAGGAAGTATTGAGAACATCTGTGGTGTAGGCAAGATATACATTAAGACAAAAGTCATTACATCATTCATTTTCTACCTATGAAATTTTCTAAATAGTCTTATAAGGAGGAGAAAAAATATATAAAAACATACATACAAAGTTTGGATTTTTATTGAAATTTTGTGTTAGGTATCAAACAAAATCTGCTTTCTTCAGATAAAAATATTCTCTCAGATGTCTCCAGATAACTGCTAAGTCTAAATTGGTCCTTCAATGTCATATTTCACGTTTATTGTTGTCATAAAATGTTCGTATACACTTAGGATGTCCCCAAAAGAATTTTTATCGTGTAAAGGACCGTACATGACGACCTCTACCACTGCCTCCACTAACGAACTTTCCTCTTGAGCCTCCACTGCCGCTATTTGCACTTGCCCAGGAAGGTCCAAGTCCCCCACGACCTCTTGAGGCACGGTCACGAGGACTTGGGCGGTAGCCTATAAAAGAAAAAAAAACACAGTATTTAGTTGCAACATCCTTTCCTTTCCCATTATATGAATACTCCTCTATAACACTGAGCTCAAACACAGAAGTTACTCTTTCCTCCTTTACAATCCATGTACAAGTTCTGTCAATGTGTTAAAGACCAGTGAATTGTCCTTTTTGAATAGCTAAATTGTTTCATTTGTAAGAATAACATCTCAAATAAAGCTGTTAAGGGTTACTATATGCTTACATACACAAGATAATACTGTAATCAAAAACAGAATACACCCTATGAAGATGACTCTTGTTATTAAAATATTCTGGTCCAAAATGCACCTTAAGGACTGGTACCTTAAGGATTTTATTACTGAAATATAAAAACAGAGCACATCAGCATGAAATTGCTTAGATTATACACAAAGTTCGGAATCTGAAATTTTCATTATTTCTACAGAAAATCTACGTTGGTCACTAATTCATATATAAAATTAAATTCACTTTAGAAGTACACATCTACATTCTAAAATATTCTCTCCCAGAATCAGAGTACATGACACTCAACCATTTGAAAATAAGGATTCACCTTCCTCTCTCAGCAATATCAATTAGAAGAAGGTATACCTGTAGAACTAAGTGGTCGTAATGGTGGAAGAGGGCCCCTGTTAAAATTGCTCTGGCCTCCACGACTTTCATTGTAATTTCCTCGAGGAGTATTCTGAGCACTCCAACTGGAGCCTCTTGTTCCTTCACGACGACTGTAGTTTCCTAAAGCCAACACAATCAAAATCTTTTTTCACAACTTCAGTTAGATTAAGGAAGATCTGACAAGTTTTCCACAGTCTTCAAAAGTAACAAAAAATAAATTTTTGTAAATGAAATATACTGTACAGTGGCAGTATCATTCATGGTTAGAAGCTCTGGAGCAAGACTGTCAGGTTCCATATAGTGATTTTATCACTCTTTACTTATGGGTCCTGGTCAGCTGACAGTCTTCTCTCCTGTCAAGTGGGTGTACCAACAGGAGTTGATGCGGGAATATCATATATCAAGTGCTTATAAAAGTTCCTAGCATAGTTATGTGTTTACTATTAATGTAAACTCCTATTCTCTTGAACTCCCATCCTCCTCACTCAGTACTAGGAAAACACTACTGAAGAATAATTTCTATGAATAAACTCAGTTTCTAAAATCTTGAAACAATTCAAAACAGATTAAACATAACATTAGGAATCAAGCAGATAAGAGAATCAACAGTGAACATAAAGAACAATCTGAAGGAAATGGTTGCTAAGTATGACTGGGAAAATAATGTCTGAATTATTATTCAGAAAGGATAACAAAAGTGAACTTAAAAAAGATTTTTTTCTTTTCAATTAAGAACTCTGCAAATAGTATCACTAGCCTAGAGGCAGCTTAATTATAGTAACAGGAAAATACTTTATCTGAATCACTTCTATTCAATATTCTAATATTCCAATATTCTTTTTTTTCCTTTTAATTGAATTTATTGGGGGTGACACCAGTTGACAAAATTATACTCAGCCATTTCAACCTTTTTTCACCTCATGGCACACACAAACTAATTACTAAAATTCTGCAACACACCAAAAAATATATTTTTTCCCAATCTGACAAAAAAATCAATATAATTTTGATTCATTCACACCAGATGGCTATTATTGTGTTGGCTGTTGTCATCTTTTTATTTGACAGTCTACAGGAAAAGAAGGTGGTTGCTCTGACTAAATAGTCAGGTAATGCATGTTTGTTATTTTTAAAGCTTTTATTTATTTATTTTTAGGGAGGGGAAGGGAAGGAGAAAGAGAGGGAGAAAAAACATCAATGTGTGGTTGCCTCTCATGCACCCCCTACTGGGGGGGCGGGGACCTGGCCCACAACCCAGGCATGTGCCCTGACTGGGAATCGAACCAGCAACCCTTTAGTTCCCAGGCTAGCGCTCAATCCACTGAGTCACACCAGCCAGGGCAGGTATTGCATGTTTTAAAAATTCTTGTGGCACACTGGTTGAAAATCACTGTTCTAACCCACTAGAAAATATACATAACTAATTACCTTTTGAGGCAGGCGGTGTGAAAAATCTATTTTGACTGTGAAAAGCACCCCGTCCTCCTCGATTGCCTGAAAATCCACCACGAGAAGAAATCTTCTGTGATACTTTGAGTGGCCGTTTGGGTGGGGGTATTCCATCTTGAGGGACCACTTCTTTACTTTCGGCTGCAACAAAGTCATCCACATGCATAGATGGTGGTCTACTTGTGTTCTGTTTTCTCTGACGAAAAATGTCATGGGGTCGTATGCCCTGTCCGAATCCTCCCCTGCCCCTTCCTCTTGGTGGTGGCACAACATGAGCTCGTTTGGCAGGTTCAATGTATTCAGATTTTCCACTATTGAAAGAAAAATACTCCATGAAAACATTTTCTTTTTTCATATTTCCAATGAAAATGTAACTCAATCTTTGCAATACTGAGAACTACATTTCGATTATTTCTTATCCCAATTTTGGTAAATTTCTCAGGTTTGTTACAGGCAAACCTTGCTTTCATGTGCTTTACTTTCCTTAACTTGACAGATAACTGCTTTTTGTTTTTTACAAATTGAAAGCAAGATTGTACACCAGCAAAAAGATTAAGATTCGCTGAAGGCTCAGATGGTAATTAGCATCATTTAGCAATCAAGTGTTTTTTAATTAAAGTATATACACTGTTTTTTAGAAACGACATTGCATACTTAATGGACTGTAGTAAAGTATAAACACAACTTATATGCACAAAGAAACCAAAAATTTCATGTAAATCACTTTATTATAATACTTACTTTATTGCAGTAGTCAGGAACTGAACCAAGGTATACCTGTACTTTCCACTGAAATACAATAAAACTAGCTAACAATGGAACTCACATTTTACTACTATGACTAACAATTATTTAAAATAATTCAGTTTACTCTTGTGCAAACCTTCCAAACTCTCATAAAGCTGAATAATGAACAAATGTACTGGGTATGTCTTAGCCAAACAATATCCATGATTCCAGTATTATGTCAACTTCCTTTATCCTTTAATAGTCACGTGTCTACCTTAAAATACATTAATATAAATAAGCTTACATGACCACAATCAAGGTCTTCAGTAGAATAAATTTTACCTTGAAGTTATAAAGGTTTCATGCTTGTGCTTCCCAAGTTTGAATCCCTTAGTGGTCTTGGTTCTCCCCGGAGATGATGGCTCTGACAAAAACGAGCGCTCCAATTCTGAGTGCAAGTCAAAGTCACTACAGCATTTTTCTGAGAGCTCAATTAGGTCGACTTTTACCTGCCATCGTGAAAATTAAATGAAATGAAAAATACACCTTAAATATAATGATTAATGTAACATCTGACAACAGAAATTCTTATTTCCTATAAATTATATGCCTGCCTGTTTCCCTCATCTTTTCAAAAAGCAACATAACTGGTAGTTAAAAAAAATCTTAGGAATTCAGTTGTGGGGTTTTTGGCGAGATGGGGGCAGCTGGCATTCCTCCTCAAAGAAGTGTTATTAAACTAAGAGATGTCTGCTAGCTGACAAGAATCTCAGGATTTCTCTATATAAATTAACAGTGTGTTATCTTCAGACTTTTCCAAAAGAATATGAAAATAACATACTCTGCGAGCCTTGTATAGTCAACATGTATGTCATAAAAGGACCTTTTTTGTGCCAGAGATTTCAAAGCTATATGCATTTAATGAGGTTGCACCCTAAATTTTACTTGCCGAAAAATGAAAATTACATTTACTTAGGTTTTATTCAAGTTTATCAAACCTAAAACACCTAGAATCTCCCTAAGCCATGTTAAGATCAAAATCACTATCTCAACACAGTAGTAATTCAAAGTAAAGTTATAAAAAGAACAATTTGTAACACAAATGTTTTAGACCCACGATGCCAAATATGGTAGCCACTAACCACATGTGCCTATTTAATTTCAATTCAAATGAATTAAAGTTAAATCAAAATAAAATGCAGTTCCTTAATCATATTAGCAACATTTCATTGCTTACCAGTCACATGAGGCTAGCAGCTACTATACTGCAGAGGACATAGAACATTTCTGTCACTGCATAGTTCCACTGGACAGCACAGTTCTAAAGAATCAATGACCAATTTACAAAGAAAAAAAAATAAATTCTTTAATGAAATCTAAATTCAATTGTATGTGATCTTTTAAAGAAGGAAAAACAACCTTCAAATGAACTAAATACACTTTAAATGTGAATAATTTTTTTAGTTTCACTGCACATGGTACATATAGCCTTTTCTTAGACCAGGAAATACGAAACATATTTATTTCTTTGATCAAGAAAAAAACAATAGATGGTACCAAAAGATGTGGCTGAAATCATCCTCCCTAATACATCTCTAAGAAGCATGAAACAGACTACATTAAATTTTCAGTCTCAGTGCAAATATCCTCTTCCATTACTCAATATTATGTTTAAGAATGTCAATTCCCATTAGTACCATGTTATTCCAACAAACACATTCTTTACATGTTCCCAATTAAGAGCAGATACAACAACATCAATCCTCTCTTTAAACACAAATACAGAAATAATTGTAATTTTGTGTACTTAAGAAAAAAATGTGATTTTCCCCTAAAATGTCTCATTCTCATATATTCAGATCACTAACCAAAAAGAAACAAAACAAGTAGCATAAAAACTCCTGGACATGATGAAGTGGGTGACTCACATAAAAATTATGCAGTACTGATTCCCAAATGAACTTGTAATGGCTATGTAATATGTAACCTATTTTGCTAACAATACATAAAGAAACAAAAAAGCGACTTTTTCTAAATATTTAGCAATAAAATTATACCAAATCCAGATCTGTATCAATCTCTTCAGCTTGAAATGGAGTAAACCACATAGATTTCAACTGATCATCCATGACATCAGCTAGTACATATGCAGTCCTGGAACAGAAAAAGTATTGGGTAAAAAGCAGAATTCCAAAATTGAATTTTTAGCTGACATTTTAAGTAAAATCTGTGGAAGGTACAATAAAAAATGATACCCTGTAAAAGTATTCGTAAAATTGGCACCTAAGTACACTTCTTCAAAGAGTTATTTAAGAATTAAGTATCCTTGTTCTGGCAAGGTGGCTCAGTTGGTTGGAGCATCATCCCATACACAGAAAGGTGGCGGGTTCAATTCCTGGTGAGGGCACATGCCTAGGTTTGTGGCGGGTTCCATCCCCGGTAAGAGCATGTATGAAAGGCAACCAATCAATGATTCTCACTCAGATTGATGTTTCTCTCCCTCTCCCATTTCTTTTCTTTCCAAAAACCAATACACGTCGTTATCTTCAGGTAAGGATTAAAAAAAAAAAGTATCCTTAAAAACCCGTCACTTGGAAACTAATCCTGTTGTGACAAATTTTGACCTTTTAGTAAAGGTCAAAATCTTTTTTTTTGTTAAGATTTTATCTATTCTTAGAGAGAGGAAGGGAGGGAGAAAGAGAGAGAGAGAGAAACACCAATGTATGGTTGCCTCTTGCATGCCCCTCACTGGAGGCCTGGCCCACAACCCAGGCATGTGCCTTGACTGGGAATCAAACCAGCGACCCTTTGGTTCACAGGCTGGCTCTCAATTCACTGAGCCACACCAACCAGGGCTAATAAATAAAATCTTTAAAAAAAAAAGTAAGCTGGCCCCATCCAGAACCCACCCAATAAATACACAATATCTACTCAACCAGAAAACACTTTTTTGTTTTTGTTTTTTACCTATTATTAAACAGATTTTGTAGAGATTCTGGAGCTGAAAGCACTGGTTCTACATCCTGGTCACCAAGAGGTAAAGGATCACCTGATGACTCTAGCATCTGCTTAAGTACAACTACATTGTCCAACAAGGAATCCAGATTGTCATCATCTTTTGAATGTTCCTAAATACATACAAAAACAGAGTTAGAAGACGCAGGCAAGACTAGAACATTTATGCCCCAAATCTATTAACTACTTAGTAGAAAAGTTTGTATTATTTCATTACTTAGAAATTTAGATAATTCCCTGGTGGGAATTATCAACTAACATATTAAAATAAAACAAACAACAAAAACACTTGCCATTTTATTTCTAAAAAATGGTGGCACCGAACATCTGCATTCAAACAATAAATCATTCAAAGAGTATTGCCTTCGTTTACTCCTTAAGATTCATAAAGAGTAGGAAGGACTTTACTCCAAATTATTAATTCAAAGAGTTACTTTAAATGGTATAAATACCCAATTAAGAGTTCACTGTTTTTAAAAAGTCACTAAAAAAACTTATGCTAGTCGGATGGAAGAAAATATGTCTTGGGAGAATGTACTGTTTTTATTTTTCTTTTTTACCAAAACAAGTTTCTCTAGTTCAAGGAACAAATTTTCTGGACTTTCTTCTTTGCTTTGTAGAAGCTGTTTTAACTCTGCAGCATTAATACTCATTGTCCGTGATGGATGAGCTCCCTCTACTTCCATGAGACCACTATCATCTCCACAACATCCCTGTAAATGTCACAATCAAATTAAATTTGAGAACAATGAAATTTGCAAAGATGCTCCCAAACTCATTCAGATACTTAAGCCATTTGCTGCAACCTTCCCCTCAATGTTTTGGGTTTACATCAGTATAAATGGCTAGTTTTAAGAAAGATTTAGTCAGCTCAAAGCTGAAGTAAGTTTTCTTTGAGTAAGACTTACAAGACAAACAGGTAAACACATGCACTCAATTTATTGGCACCAAGATGTCTCAACAAAAATATCCTATGGCAACTACACTGGTACATGCAGGACACATAACATACTGACTGATTTGCAAGTTAATAAAATGCCTGTTATAACAAAAAATTGATGGAATTTATTTTTCCAAAGAAAATGGAATTTATTTTTCTGGAAATAAGGCAAACAACTAAAGAAACAGTAACTATCATATTTAAAATTATATTTTGTCATGCAGAAAAGTAGGTATTTTTTATGCAGAGTTTGCTTTCAAAAGTATGCCACAATATAAAAGGAATTTTGAATTGATAGTAATTCAATACTAGGAAAGTTATCCAGCAAAGCAAATCTTGGATCATGACATTAAATCCATCCATACTGTCACATAAGAAAGGACATTTAAGTAGCTTCAAATCTTTAGAACACAGCTCTGTTTTAAATGGTTCAAAATTAATATGGTTTCTTAGGAAACTACACCCACCAACCCAAAAGCAGGACTTAGCGTTTTTTTCTTTTTAAAGATTTTTTTTAAATTTATCTTTAGAGGGGAAGGGAAGGAGAAAGGGAGAGAAATATCAATGTATGGTTGCCTCTTGTGCGTCTCCTGTTGGGAACTGGCCTGAAACGCAGGCATGTGCCCTGACTGGGAATCGAACCAGCGACCCTTTGCTTCACAGGCCCATGCTCAATCCACTGAGCTACACCAGCCAGGGCAGGACTTAGCGTTTTTTAAAGAGGCATTAACAATTAACTTTTATTTGGGGAAAAAAATATTTTGTTTGGAGCGCCTATCATTTGTCCTGTAAGTGGACAAATTTCAACGAAAATTAAATGAAACTTATTTTTGAATGTCAACTGTAATTCAAAAACAAAAAAACAATTGCCCTGGCCAGTGTAGCTCAGTGGACTAAGTGCCTTCCTGTGAGTCAGGGGGTCACTGGTTTGATTCCCAGTCAGGACATATGCCTGGATTGCGGGCTGGGTCCCCAGTTAGGGACATATAGTTGGGGGCCACACATTGATGTTTCTCTGCCTCTCTTTTTCCCTCCCTTCCCCTCTCTCTAAAAATAAGTAGATGAAATCTTAAAAAAAAAGAAGAAAAAAAGTTTTTTTAACAGATTCCCACTCATACTGACAGTGCCTAAAACACACTGTTGCTTCCTTTCAGAAAACACTAGACTGAGGAAGAAAGAGGGCCTATAGTTTTAATAAATTCAATAAACCATTATGTCTACAAGAGTTTTATTTGTTCTCTTTGGAGGTGGGGAGTTAATGGTAAGTTGATGTTTGTCTAGTTCATGTTGTATTAAAAAATATTTAAAGGTAAATGAGTTAAAAATATTCAGAGGACATTTGGACAAAACTGGGTTAGACTGCAATAAAGCAAGTTTCTATTTATCCAGGACCTTTTAGAGCTTGAAATATACTAATGTGCACAGGTGCCATCAGGGGAGGTATTTCCAAACTTATTAATGTCCTCTGGAATTGTGTCTACAATATTTGGCATAATTCTGGAAAAGACTAAGGAGAGAAACTCTTAATACGATTTTTTAGAGTTAAATAATCTTTAATTCACATCTAAGATGAATCCAAAATAGTCTAGCATAATAAACTTTACATTCACCCAAAATCAGAGCAGCCAAAACACAATCAGTAAATGTTCATTTAAATCAGCCCTGGCTGGCATAGCTCAGTGGATTGAGAACGGGCCTGTGAAGCAAAGGGCCATGGGTTCGATTCCCAGTCAGAGCACATGCTTGAGTTGTGGGCCAGGTCCCCAGTAGGGGGCACATGAGAGGCAACCACACATTGATGTTTCTCTCCCACACTTTCTCCTTCCCTTCCCCACTCTCTAAAAATAAATAAAATATTTTTTAAAATAAATAAATAAATCACAGTTAAGTAAACACTTGATTAACAGGTGGATAAAACTTGACTATTCTGGGTCTCCCTAGTAAGGCAACTCAATGTAAAAAATATACTGTAGATAGTATTTTTCTCTATTTAAGTTGCAAAATTGGAGAGTAGTATTAATAAATTAATGTCTAATAAATTAGAGTTCAATAAAGTCTGCACTTAAATATCTATCTTTTTTAAAAACTTAAAAATCTGATTTTATAGTGAGTATAGGACACAGATAAAAACATGATTCTAAGTTTCAAGTTCTAAAAAACATTATTCTTAAGATATTTTTGAACCCAAGTGATTTTTTTAACTTATGACAAAAAGTCTATAACTTTAAGAAATATAAATACATGTAATACACATGTATATATACTTACCATTGTGTCAGAGTTAAGAATTTGTCTCATAAATTCCAAAAATGAAGATGCAAGTTCACCTGTGTCCTTACTAAAAGTGCTGACCACTCGTTTCAGTAAACTATGCAGTGCATTACTATTTTTCCTTAAAGAACTGCAAATAGGAAAAAAGAAAGGAAAAGTCTTAACATCTGAGCATACAAATCTGATATGAGAAATGAACTATTTCAATTCAGATAGAATATTTAGTTCACCATTTAAAAAAATGTAAAAAGTACTTTCGTGTGTCTGTTTACACAAGTCATGTAACGAAGCACTATCTATAGTGGACATCTTCTAAAGATACACTTTAAGCTCTTAAAAAAAAACAACCTCGTCCTCTAAATAATAAAGGTATAAAACTTGGCTGTCTCAGTAGTCTGACCAAAAAACCTAACATATAAATAACTACAAAGAACAACTATATGGACACCATAATGTGACAATAGAAAATCAAAGGTATATAGCAGAGGTCAACAAATTTTTTATGTAAAGAGTCTGATGGTAAATTAGGTTTTGTAGGCTATACACAATCAATCTGTTCCTCCCTATATAATTTCTTTAGTCACAAGTATTCAACTGCTGGTGTAACAAAAAAAGCAACCATAAACAACACACAAATGTTGGCTACATTCAACAAAACTTTTACAAAAACTGGTGGCAGGCTAGATTTGGCCTGTGGTCCATAGTTTGCCAACCCCTGGTAAAGAGAGATTTCAAGCACAACAATCCAGATGATACATATCTAAAATCATGACAATATATAGTCCTGCTAAAATTATCTGCTGCATTTACCATTCTTAGTTGATCAAAAGAGGACTTCAAGGCTAAAGTACTCTAATAGTCAATTATGTCCCTTACTTGTAATACAATCAGCCAAAATAAAAATAAGTATATTAACACTAAGCATGTAGTACTTGTATTGGGGAAAATGTGATTAGACTCTAAAACAAGCCATCATACAAGACTCTGATAAAGCAATACAAAAAGAGAAAAATAGGACTCCTGCTCTTAAGAATTTTATAAAATAATGAAATGGACAGTTCAAAACAAACAGAAATAAGATTAAATACAAAGATAATATGATTAATGAAAAAAGGGTGGGTTCAAAACTGGACTATACCAATTAATAGCCTCTACTTACAACCTTAAACAAATAAACCTAACTTCCATGGTCTATCAAAAAAACATGCCCACTACACACCTATTGGAATACCTTTAAAAAAAAGCAAAACTAAATTTTGGTATTTTGTTGCTCAACTCATAAAGAAGCTCTCTATAAAAGGATGGAAACACTGGAATATGGGGTCATGAACTTGCTCTATATAGAACTATGGTGATAAACATAGGGCTCTATGCATTTACCAAATCTATATGTATGTTCAAAATCTACAAATATGTGTGTAGAACTGTACATCATAAAACATGAATGGGACTACAAAGAAAGGAGGAAGGTTAGTCAATTTTCTGATATTGGATTGGAATTAAAGTTACCAGTACAGACTAATTCAATACACACACACACACAAATAAACAAATGCTATATACTACTATTTATGCAATTCTCATTAAAATGTAAAAAAAAATTTAGGTGGGACCTGCCTCAGGGTTGTTCTAAGGACTTTTTGTAAAAGTATACAGAGACTCACTTATACTAAAAAAAATAAATAAATAAAAAATAAAAGCCAGATCACACTACATCTCTGCTCAAAACTTTTCAGTAGCTGTTATAACCCCTCAAGGCCCTTGATAATCTTCCTCCCTCTTTACCCTCCCATTACTTCCCTGACCCTGTGCCCTATCATTTTTCTCCTTGCTTATGCACTCGAAGGGCAGCCACTGTGACCTCATAGCTATTTCTCAGACGTTAGGCATGCTATCTCCGATTGTTCTCTGCCAAAGTATGAATGTTTTACTCCTCACCTCCGTTAGGTCTTGGTCTTTCTTCAAGGGTCACCTTTTCAGCGAGGACTTCCCTAATCACCTCCCCTTATTTCAAATGACAACTTGCACTTTCACTCTAACACTCACTATCCCACTGTTCTACTTTATGTTTTTCTGTAACATACTATGTATATTACTTATGTGTTTATTGCCTGTCTACCTCTAGTAGAATGAAAGCACCAAGAAAGCAAGCAGTTTTTTTTTTAATTGAATCCCAGCACCTAGAAGATTGTCTGGCCCAAAGAATGCATTCAATAAATATTTGTGGACCAAGTGATCTAGTATTCATTTTTATTCCTTCACAGTGCCTACCATGTATCAGGTTTCTAGGTGATATGAAGGTTATAGTCAAGAAGACACAATCCCTGTCCTCGTGTATGCTGTATTCTAGTGAGGGAGACAAACAAATAAGCAATAAATCTATATAATATCAAACAATATAAATGCAGTGAAAAATATTAGAAGGAATAAGAAATGGGGAGAAATGGGGATACGAAGGATAGGCTATTTTAGACAGGTATTTATTTAGACAGAAATATATTTATGCCTGACCAAAATGAGGAAGTAAACTCTAGAAGTATCTAGTGGAAAAAACATTTTAGGGGGAGAAAAAAGTCTGCAGAGAGAAAGTAGCTTGACAAAGAGAAAACCAAAATAGTTATGAGATAAGACAAAGAAATGAGCAAGGACCAAACTGTATAGAGCCTTAAAGATCATTACAGAGGTTAGATTTTATTTGCAGTGCAACTGGACACCATCAGAAGAATTTATGCAAAAGAATGACATGTATCTATTTTAAGTTTAAAAAGCTCAGCCTGAGCACTGAGAAAATGGATTTCAGGGGGACAATAGTAGAAGCAAGGAGAACAGATCAGAGGCTATCCCAATGGCTTATGCAAGGACTGACAGTGAACACTGGACAAGAGTGGTAACTATGAAGGTGGAAAAAGCAATCAGATTCAGGATGTATTCTGTAGGTATAATCCACTGGGCTTACTAATGGACTGCATGTAAAGAGTGAGGAAATGAAAAGTATCTTAAAGTTTTGGTAGTATATTTGGGTGGATGGTGATAACATTTACTGGCATGAGCAAGAAAGAAACATGTTTGAAGCAAGCACATTAAGAGCTCTGCATTAGATCTGTCCAGTTTGAGAAGCCCATTTAATAGCCAAGCAGAGATGTCAAACAGATACATGGTTTACTTGGACCTTGCATAAAGACCAGAGCCAAAGGGAGAAGAGAGAAAAGGTTAAGATAACTTAGGGAAAAATTACACATTAAAAACAGGACCAAAAACCTGAATCAAGCAAAGCGAAAACATCACATAATAATATTATGGCAGAGGTGTGCAAAGGGTATCTGTGAGAGCACCTAAGCCAGCCAGTAATGGACGGATCAGGAAACATTTTTTGACTTTCTTAGAAGTGTAGTGTATAAGGTGAGTTTTAAAGGGTATGGAGTAAATATCCAGGCAATAGGGAAAAGGACAGTCAAGAAGTAAAGTTAAAGATTTTGGTGAGAGACAAAGAAATGAGGAGGGTAGGAAAAAAAACTTGGATGTTCTAAAGGTGTCACCAACTAAGAAAATACAGGAGAGGAGACAGGTTATCAGGACAAAGAGGTGGAGAAGGAAAGAGCCAGCATCAAACACAGTACTGGAACTTAACTTTTGAACCAATGTTACAAGAATTAATAAGAAGCACATACGTGTTTCCTCCTTTCTATCTTGTAACTTTACATCTATAAATACCCAAGAAACTCTATGTAATAGCCAGCATAAAGAAAAAGTGAAGGCATGGAGAGAGCAGAAATTACACCTGAGAGACTAAGCAGCATGAGGTTTGCATTCAATATCATTTCAAATTAATTCCGCCTCAGCCATTTCTCTAGAAAATAAAAAACACAGAATCGGCACTTTTAACTTTAGGGTCCATAATATCACACTATCATCACCTTTGAAGGACTAAGGTAAATACATCAACAAAACCAATTATCTTAAACATGAATTAATATCCCTGAACAATCAGATTTCCTTAAATACTCTAAGATGCCCATATTAATTTATCTATTCAATTTATATTTTTAATCCTAAAGATTTCATTATTGGCACACTCCACTGCTAATAAATCTTTTCCATAAATATAAAATTTTTCCTTACACCTTCAACCTTCTACCGTAGCTATTAATTAATTAGTATGGGGATAACTGAGTGAAAAATTAAACCTAAGAGTATATTAAATACGATAAAACATTACCTTTTTAAATGAAATAACCCATAATCATGCTCTGCAAGAAACATCATTGTTCTGACACATGTGAGTAAACAGTTGTAGCTGCTCTCAGAGTTAGCTAGCATAGCCAATAGACAGTCACAGATTGAGGTCATCAATTCTTTGTTTGGTAGAGAATTGGAGAGCTGCTCTACTTCAGAAGTAGAACCTTCAGAAGAGTTTGGCAAAATAAGTGCAATGTCCTGTGAGGGAGAATGAGAATAGGAACAAATAATTTTTAAAAATGATTATCATCATCGCTTAGCATTTTTATTTCAGAGACACACAGCATTTAATACTTAGTAATTAACACATGGAAATAGTTACACACCCATCCTAAACATATATTCAAACACATTAAGAACAAAGGAGTCATACTGCCCTCTTGTGAAAGTTAATACAAGAATATATACCTAAAGAAATTAAGACTAAATATTTTACTTTACAATATTTTCATTTTTAAAAGAACATCTATTAAAAATTTCTCCTTCTGTATTGCACTAAGTATACTTTGTAATCTCAACCGGTTAACTAAAGTACTTTTGGTATTAAAATATTTTAGTCACTGTATTATTCATTCATTTGAATATTTTTAAATTTATTTAAAAATCAGAGAAATGAATTTTAATAAATACACCTATATTTGATTTTAAAACACCACAAAAAGGTATGGATGAAGCAAATAAACATTTGAACACAATCCTCCAACTAAATATCTTCCTCTTGCTTTTATATATGTTTAAAACTCAAGTTTTTCAATATTAAGCAAGTTTAGCCAACAATAACTAAAAATTCCCACTACTCTTTTTATAGAAGTATATTTTACAGGAACATTTTCAGGTATGTTTCATTGCCTTTAATAACTTCAACACACTGAAAACCAATATTCAACTTAGGTGAAAACTAGAAAAACAGAATCAGAAGGGAAAGGTACTAATTGAGGCCAAGAATGTCTATGTGATCAAAGCAGCTGGGATGCTACAGTGTTCTTCAGCAGAGTCATAAAAGCTAATGTGGATTATATAATAAACACCAGTCAAATGGACATTTTGATGTATATGAACTTAAAATATCCTTTCTACCAGTTCCCAAACTATTTTCCACCAGGTCCCCTTTTCGGGAAAACAAGTCATACAAACTGAATTTTTGTTAGCTGGAAGAAAATAATCTTCCAACATGGGAGCCTATTAAAAATGTTCTGCCTGAAAAAAAATCATACCTGATGATTAGAGAACAGGAGCATTTTGACAAGCTAGGATGTGATTAGACATAAAACTCTACAAAGATCCCAATCATAATCAGTTTCCAGAGTTAAAACGATTCTCACTAAATCACAGAATAATAAACTGGAAGTCAGTAACAAAGACAGCACGGAGAAATACTACTACTTTTAGTCAGCAGCTACAAACACAGTAGTCTGAAAAACACTGAAACTATTGTAGTAGCCTCTGATGCCTTCAAAAAACTGTCCTAAGAATAATTCTGAGCCATAAAAAATAAAACCTTGATGGTGTTTGTAACAACATAGATGGGACCTAGAGGGTAAAATGCTAAGTGACATAAGTCAGACAGAGAGACAAATACTCTATGATTTCACTTACACATGGAATCAAAAAAATAAATAAAGGAACAAACAAAACAGAAACAAACTCATGAGATACAGAAAACATTTTGATGGTTGCTGGATGGAAGGGGGAGTTTGGGTGATGGGTGAAAAGGGGGAAGGAATTAAGATGTACAAATTGCCAGTTATAATAATAGTCATGGGATATAAAGTATAGCATAGGGTACATAGCCAATAATATTGAAATGACTATGTATGGCTTTAGACTTATGTGGGTGATCATTTCTGAAGTTTTATAAATGTTTAATCACTGTGTTGTACACCTGAAACTAATAATACAATAGCACATAAAACAACTATCCAAGGACACAATCTCATAAAAAAAAAAGGAGAGTTCTTCAAAGAAACCTGTAAAGTAAAAACCCAAATGAAGCTTTGAAGCACTAAACTATTTTATTGTCAGTTCCTAGTCAAATTCACCTCCCTAAACAGCAGCAGGAGCAATAAAACAGGTGATATCCTTGTTCACAGCTAAGAGTTACATCAACAGCTTTTAGATACATACAGGCACACACACTAGCATACACACACACACACAGAATTTACAAAGTAACTGTAAATACCTGATCACAGAGGGACTGCAAAATGGATGTGATATATTCAACACACTGTTGGCGAATAACACTGTCTCCAGGAGACCGCACCAAAGCTAACAGATCCTGAAATATCTCTGCATATTTTTCATCACCTTTAATAGTTCCATTAATTAGATGCAAAATAGCTAATTTACAAGCTTTGTGTGAAGCCAGAGCATCAAGAAGAGCAAGCAACCTGGTGGTTTGGCTAGTATACTGTTTTTCTTTATCTTCTGAAGTGCTGAAATAAAATCAATACATTTAGAAAACAAAGTTCTTGATTTTAAGGCATTATTTAACTAATATTTATTTTTCAACACATCAATTCAGAACAACCTTATATAAAATACTTAATTTCTTGGGTATGACAACTTTTCTGGAATTTCACAATTACTATATAATTTTATAAATTTGGGTTTTCAAAAATATATTTTCTCAAATCAAAGTACTTTATGGTTCATCTTTCAAATATATAAAATCAAGACCTTCAAGGTAATTTGCACATGAAATAATGAAATAAAATTTTCTGATTAAAATAATCTATACTAATATGTGTACAGGTGTGTGTATATGCATATATGTATGTGTGTATTTGCATTTATGTATCTTATCTGAGCTTTCTAAACCCTGCTTTACAAATTCTAAGTGAAAAAAATGTGTATGTGTCAAGAATAACTTAAATAAAATTTTACGCAAAATGAAAATACCATCCTAGACGGGTGCCTCAGTTGGTTGGAACATCGGCCCATACACCAAAAAGGTTGTGGGTTTGACCCCAGGTCAGGACATACACCTATGTTGCAGGTTCAGTCCCCAGTTAGGGCGCATACAAGAGGCAACCAATCGATCTTGTTCTCTCTCCCTCTCTCTCTAAAGTCAATAAACATATCCTCAGGTGAGGATTTTTAAAAAAAAGAAGAAAATACCTTTGCAAGTCTTCTACAATCAAATCCAACACAGTTCTCATAATCAGAAGTGCAGTTGGTGAGGCAAGGTCACATAATTGAACACAAATACGCCGTAACATATGCTGAATGGGCTGGCAGGTTGTGCCAGAGAAAGAGCGAACTATTTCTTGGAGCAACTTTGCATGAACATGAAGGTGCATGCTCCACAATTTTCGGGTGTTGAGTGCCACTGATATATCATGTGGCTCAATAACCTGTTAAAAAAGTATAATGTATGTGTGTTCGTAGATTTTGAAATATTTATTTATAGTCACAAAAACTGTTCAGGAAGAATTGTTATGAAAAGAACATCTTTACTACATGCTGAAAACATTTAAGACGCTTAAAACATCTATCATACAATTAAACATTTGCTTGAATTCAATGCAACTAAAAAATATTGTTCTCAGGTTAGCAGTCAGTAAAGCAGAGTCCATTGGTGAAGCAACCTAGTTAATGACAAATTCTAACACAGGAGGAAAAAAAGGATTTAAAAATAACAAAAGTATAAGTATACATAACAGCATAATAAAATTCACATTAACAAAAATTTACTTAAAATACTACCCCATATTTCCTTAATGACCAACTTGCATCAGTTTTATCTCACCCTCATCCAGTTACTTTATGTCTTTTTTAGGGGAAGGGGATGAGGGTTGTTTTTGTTTTTGTTTTAACAAAACCACTGGCTTTAAAAAAAGTGTTACTACAGTCATTTATAAGATTCATGTTATATGGAAGTGATACCTGAGTTGTTTGCATGGGCAATGGTAGAGGCAGCAGCTCTGAAAGGAGTATGAGTCCAGAAAAAAATCCTTCAGGAACCTTCAATATTGAAGAAAGTACTTCTTTTAACATTAAAGACCAAGTATTATTGGCCAGAGTCTCTTCTGAGATTGTGAGTTTTTCATTAACTCCTTGTGTAAAAGTCAGCAAAATATCAATGATATCATTCTGAATTTTCTGTTCATCACTATCCAAACGACCTGAGAGGGGGATAGAGCACAGGAGCATGTGTAAAGTCACAAGTGCTGAAGGAACACGCATATCCTTAAACTCAAAGGAGCCACCTCTCAGGAGTTCCGTTAACATGGTTTTAAGAAGAGTGAGTGTGCAGCGAGCCATTGAAATAGTAGTAACTCTGTGAAGTGTAGTCCCCATGTTGACATGGAGCCTCCAAGGCTGAGTCAAAATACTGTTCAATTTTTGCAGAACCCGAATAAAGGTGTCCATTCCTTCAGCAGAAAAAAGCTGAATAACAGCAAGATTCCATTTGAGGTCTTTCTGTTGACCTTTACATAGGACAAGAGGAAAAGAAAAACTAATTACTTGTATGTTAATAATTAGTTAAGATGTTTGAATATTTTATTTAAGAAATGATATTCATACTAGGCTTAAAAATGATAGTTTTACAAGTACAGCATCCACATTACCTTCAACAGGGGGTGGGGGGCATGCCACATTACAGAGAACACGCAAGGCAGTGGTAAGGCCAACTCCTTCTGGAGTCATCAAGTTATCGATATTCTTTAAAAATAAAAATAAACAAAAAATTGAATTTCTTCGTACTTATCATATCAAGAGACAATTCCAGAAAGGGCATTAGTTAAAAACATGAGTTTCAAGTTAAGCACTTATTGGTACATCATTTAAAATTTCTTAACTAAATTTAAGAGGCTAATAAAGTTTATAAAAGTTACTTGATCTTCGGCATGTTGTTACCACATGATATTATGTAAATAAAATGAATAATTGCAAAGTAAAAGCATATTAAAAAGTACTAAAACAAAGGTAGCATACAGAAATGTATGATGTTCTCTGTATTAAAATTTTTAAATAGCTCCTTTTTGTATACTTTTTCTATACGTACTCTCTCCCAACAATGAACCAATGAGACTGATTTTATAAAGCCCTAGGGGTAATAAACCTCTTTCAAAACTAAAGAAGCAAAAGGGAATGTTTGAGAACTACATAACATACAATTTTTTAATAATGCAGATACCACAGGGTCTAGTCTTGATGGTCAGTTGGGGCATGGTTACAAGAAAAAAAATACAGTTCCCCATGTCCTAGCACTTGTCCAATGCTATGTTTCCAGGCAACAAATAGTAATGCTTAAATTTCTTTTTTTGTTTGTAGTTTCCACAGAACAGCATATAGATGGCTTTTAAAAACTTAGAAGAAATGTTTTAAAATGGTATTATTTCAACTTCTAAAACTCAGATGAAAAACTTAAAAATAAACTAATTCCTTTCCCTCATAGTTTTGGACCTTAGGTTATCTTTTTCTCTCATTTCTTCCTTGTTGCCTTTCAATAAAATTCCACTAATTACATAAGGTAGCAGGGAGCCACAGAGTGAAGTTTCAGTCTTAGGTTGACCATTTTTAACATATCTTGGAATAAGAGTCACTTATAATAATAACAACTAATGGGATAATGATTTACATAAAAATAAAAAAAATCTTTTAATTACAGCATGGAATTCAAATTTCTAGAACCAAACCTTTTAAAAACTGGGCTGTCTGATATTTATTGGATACCTTATATATTCTCCTGACCACACACGAGTATCCTGAACACATGACCATCTACATTTACAGGACATTACTGTACTTCTGCTAAATTAAAGATTGAATATAATTAGAAGCTATAGATGGTCATCTGAGGCACACAGTGAGGAACAAAGAAGAATACAATGGTACCATGGGAGATAAAAGTACTCTCAGGAGAGATGAAGTAAAAAGATAAGATAAGGGCAGACAAGTCAGTAAAGAAAACCCAAGCAGATAAACCCAAATGGTACTTTGTTGCTAGGTCAGAGGAGCAATAAATTAGACAATATACTACAGACATTTCAATTCCAAGACCAAGATGGTTTATCAACACTCACACACATACACACAGTTCATCTGTTAAATGAAAGATCACTCAAGATCTATTCTGTGCCTGTAGCATAAAACTTTGTATGCATCTATGAGCACTTTTAGCCCCCAATGTGTATGTATACACATTGTATTAACTAAGAAGCAAAGAAAAAGTTTTAAACTTCTAAAAGTAACAATGCAGTGATTTTTTTTTAATTTTAAAATGTTCATTGATTTTAGAGAAAGAGGAAGAGACAGAAAGAAACATCAATGTGAGAAAGAAATACTGATTAGCTGCCTCTCAAACTCGCACTGACTGGGGATCAAACCCACAATCTATGTGCCATGATCAGAAATCAAAACCCCAACATTTTCATTTACAGGACAACACTCCAATCTACTAAGCCACATCAGCCAGGGCTAACAATGCAATGATTTTAATGAGTTTTTCATCATGAATTACTTGAATTGTATATAAATTTTTCAACTGTAATATTATAATTTTACGATTTTTTGCCTTTTATGAATTATTTCAATGGCAGATTTGACTATCCCAAATTAACAAAAATAGAATGAGCCCCCACTGCAATTATCTGGACTTGCCTCCATCAATTTTCACCTAAAACTTTGACAGAAAATTCTTTTTCACTAAGTTTAACTAAAAACAATTGTATGTTACATTCTCATAGCATTTAACTTTAAAACTTTTGTGAATGTCATTAAAATGGTAGGTAATATTACTCTGATTTGAGAGAAAAAAACAGAACAAAATCTGGTACTGGAAATCAGAAAACATGGGGTTGTATACACATCCATGCATGTATATACACAATCACACACCCACCACCTACATTCATGTACCAATCTATACTCACAAAGTCTAAGACATAAAGCAATACATTTAACAATTACTGTATCTACACAAGTACTATTTCTGTATATTACCATATAGTTAAAAAAACAGGCATTTTTAAGTTTTACTTACCTGTTTAACATATTCAATTAGGTTTGGAATGCAGTTAATTTCAAACCTAAGGTTTTTCAGAGGTTCAAGCCACTTGCCAAGTTCTTAAAAACAAAAAGAGTAATTTATAATATAATATTTAAAAATAAAAGCCTTTATAACAAAGGAAACAAAGCTACTTTTCCAAAGAAAAACATTATCAGATACAAACTGATTTCAGTAATGTAAATTTTACATAGGTATGAACTTATGTCTAAGTCCTTAAACTTTTAAATGAAATATAAGAAAGACAAGTACCATATGATTTCACTCATATGTGAAATCTAATGAACAAACTGAACTGACAGGCAAAATAGAGACAGACCCAGAGACGGAGAGCAGGGGGGATGGGCAGGGGGTGAAGGTGGAGGAATCCAGCAAAGAAGAAAAAGGACTCATGGACACTGACAACAGTGTGGTGGTTGCAGAGGGAGGAGGTGGAAAAGGGTATAAGGGAGATAAATATTAATGGAAAAAAATACAATTAAAAAATGGTGTACAAAAACAAAACAGCGCTGGCTCCACTGATCACTCTGTAGTAGCAACACATCCCAGGCCCCACAAAGAAAATTAAAGTGAAATAAAATATAAATGCCCTACTATACTGATTTAGAAGAAGTGACCACTCTTAGTATTTGGTTTCTGAAAAGTTGAACATTTACATGTTCAAACAAGACAATATAATTAAATTGTTTTTGCAATATTAAAAAACTTTTTAATAAAACTGCTTATAAACTTATGTCTAAAACTGCTTATAAACTTATAAACTGCTTAATAACAGAGGTTATTCACTTAATGCTGTTGCTGCCTCCCAACTCTAAAAAAGGATGCACAAAATGTACTAATTTCTAACAGGATCAAACCTGTCGGGGGGACATTTACTAAGAGCCTTTTCCATTAACATGAACTTCAAATTCTGTCATTTTACTAATCTGCCTTTATAAAATTAAAAGTACACTATCACCCAAAATAATAACAGGAAACTTTGTTTATAAAAAACACAAATGAAATATACCATTTACAACTAAACTCAAAATTCTCATACAAGCTATGGCCAATACCTACACCTATCTATCACCAAGTATATTTTTACGAAAGCCACCTTTTTAAAAAAGATTTTATTTATTTATTTTTAGAGAGGGGGGATAAACATCAATGTGTGGTTGCCTCCCAAGCTACTGAGAGGCAACCACAGCCCAGGCATTGCCCTGACTGGGAATCAAACTGGAGACGCTTTGGTTTCCAGGCCAGCACTCAGTCCACTGAGTCACAACACCAGCCAGGGCTGAAAAAGGCTTCTATTATAAAAAGCAATACACCAATTCCAGACATTTTACAGGAATGACTAAAGGAAAACTAAAATCAGTCATGCCTTCCTTGGTTCTACATTCCTCCATAAGGATTATAACTGTACATCTGAGTATTTTTCCTATGCCTTTTTAAATTAACTTTTTCATATACTATTTCATATAGAGTATGTTGCTCAAATGGAAAAATATAAATAATAATAATAAAACAAACACAAGTGTGCCCATCATCCAGAATAAGTAGTAAAGCATTAACAATACTTTTGAAGATGCTGTGTGCCCTCCTTCTATAAGGTGTACTTCAGGGAAAGAAAATCTATTTACAGATTGGAAGCTGAGCTTACTACCCAACTTTTATTGGTGGTATCATATATAAAATTTAGGAATAAAAAGAAAAAAATCACATGCTATTTATAATATATACTCAATGTTATCAAATTTTCTACCTGGTAAGGTCAGCAAGCCAGGAACCAAAATAAAATAATAAACAACTGTAATTAGACACCTTAAACTTTTTCAGACCATCCTCATAAGGCTTGCCATCAACTTCATTCCACGTATTTACATACTTTAGAATATAATGTTCATATTCATTATTCTACACTTTAAGAAATGCACACGTGTTAATTAACCACGAATGGTAAAGTTGTGGCTAAGCTGTACTTACAGCAGTGTTGTACTTAGAAATACATATATAGAAAAAAACCACATGCAAACTCCACACAAAACTGAACTTTTGAGTTCGTCGTTAAACTACTTCTTCCATTTTGATTAAGAACTTCAACTATCTACCAATTTCCATGACTTTCCAGAAAAAGGTACTTTCAGCAGTTTCCTAAAAGTCTGTTTAAGAACACCATACAAAACACCTTCATAGAAGGTACTTCCAGGGAGTTAAAAATAGTATTACTAGGTATAGTACCAAAATATAATAAAGCATTAATTACAGACATTCAGAGGTTTTTTCCTTCACATATCATAAATGCTTAAAATACTTGAATAACAATTAAAATAAAATAATAAAATAATAAAAATAAATAAAATCTTTAAACAAACAAACAAACAAACAAATAAATAAATGCTTAAAATAACTCAAGTTCCATACCTTGCAATTTAGCATTGTTTTCATCTGCCTTACAAAGCTTCAAGAGAGATGCTGCATGATGTTCTAGCATTTGGACATCACTAGAAGACTGAACCACCACCAAAATAAGTATGCATGCATAATTATAAGCTACTGACTTCTTGGACTTGGAATCACTGAAACAAAATAAGATTTTAAAATTTTAATACAAAAACAATTTTTCAGGAACAATTTTAAACATTTTTTTTCCACTTGGTTTTAAAGAGACCAAGGAATTTTACAATGAAACCTGAGTAATTTCCTATAGAGGACAAATCAGATTTTAAATTTCACCTAAATTCACCTGAAACCACTACTTAAAAGTATATAAACAAAGCACATGTATCACAATGGAAAATGAAATTCTATTAAGATCAATTAACAAGTATACTTGATTAGCAAAAAAAAAAAAAATAAGGAAGTACACTTCATTGGTCTCCTTTAAAATGTTTGTCCACTCTGGATAAATAGGAGCAAATACAATAAATCAATGTACTGCCATCATTATTCAGGATTCCACTACAGAGCTAAGATACAGCTTGACATAGAAACCAATGCTGTCTGCTTTTCACTAAAAGACCCATCACTCAAGAAGTCATATCAAGACCCCACTATGAGGCCAGTTACCTGGATGCCACTACTTTGTATGACACGAGCCAAGAGCAGCATGTTATGTTTCTCTGTTCATATGTAAAACCTTTTGCCCTGCTGGACAGGCCTTTGAAACAAGTATTATTCTCAATCCTTCCCACCCAAAGTACTTCTGAAACCAGAACACCATGAATAGTTTAGAGGCAGAAGATAGCAACATAATCCTCATTACTCTTAAGATATATATTTCTGTGCCTTAGGATTTCCCTCCACACAAATTAGCAAATCAATCTTTGTCAACATCATGGGGAACCAGGAAGAAGCTGATAAAAGAGCCACTTCTCTGCTTCATAGCCACATTTTCTGTTTTTAGATTTCTGTCATTCTAATCCTTAAATTTGTAAGTTATGTGTTATGAAAAGAAGTAATCATAGCTTCTACTGTCAAGTAACACTTTCTAACCAACTAGCCCATTAATGATATAGTTTTCCAATACAACAGAAAAGTTAATGAGTATGTAGGAACTTACCCTAAGGCTTCTTTGGAATAATACTCCATTAGAGTAATAAGACTTTGGAGATTTTTCTCAAGACTGAAAACATGGCCAACAGCTGATCTTCCCACAGGATTAAAAGTAATCAAATAAAGATTATGAAGGGTTCCCAAGAGATCTGAATGGTCAGTTTCTTCACTGGCTGTACAACGCTGAAAGTGGTTGAACAGTTCTGTAATACACTGCAATGTCTGTGTTGAGTCCTGTAGCCACAAGGCAAATGCATCATCAATAACACCATCAGACTGCAGACCTTCTTCTTCATCTTGATCATAAAGGTGACATAAAGCTCGGATCAACAAATTTGTTGCTTCATATTCTGACATAAAAAAGAGAAGACCTTTCTGTGACTGTGCAAGAAACTTTAAGACATCTTTTGTGGCTTGCAGTACACCAGGATGGGCACTTGTTACTGGAATTGACAGGAGCAAGGTAACCAACTCCAAGAAGTGGTGGCTATGAAGATACCTGCAGAAAAATTGGTATATATTCAGTACAAAACATTTTTCATTTACTTAACGGTCATTAGACAGGAGAGGTAAATATTTTAATGGCCATAACCCTTATTCTCAGCAATAAACTCCTTTAACTAAAAACATGTGAGCTTTGGCTGGCGTGGCTCAGTGGAATGAGTTCGTCAGTCTGCGAACAGAAAGGTTGCTGGTTCAATTCCCACCCAGGGCACATGCCTGGGTTGTGGGCCAGGTCCCTGGTTGGGGGTGTGTGAGAGGAAACCAATCTGTGTTTCTCTCCCTCTCTTTCTCCCTTCTTTCCCCTCTCTCTAAACACAAATAAAATCTTAAGAAAAGAAATCATAATGTGAGTACCAAGTCTTCTCTCCACTGCACCAAACAAATGTGAAAAGTCTGCGAGGTTGTTTCCTAGCTAGCATTCAACAGATGTTGAACAAATAACTGTTGACAAGTTTCTCTTTCCGGGATAAACCCTGACTGTAAATTCTGGGCCTTCTTTACAGGATACTTATCAAATGCTTCTTTTTCACCACAGTCCTAATTTACCCATGGGATATTTGAATTAGTGTGTCTAGAAAAACATAGGACATATACAATAAAATATATATATAATATATTCAGATTTACTATAGGGAGCATATCTATATTAGTATCTCTAGAGAAAAAAATGTCAAATTATTAATTTTTACTGACTAGCTTACCATTTTCTAAGCACACAGAGTAGTGGCAGAAAAAGTCTGAATTTACTCAACACCTCAAAACAGATACAACTGCTACTGAAACAAAGTCGGGTTTTTTTAAAGATTTTTATTTATTTTTAGAAAGAGAAGGGAGGGAGAAAGAGGACAGAAACATCAATGTGTGAAAGAAACATCGATTGGCTGCCTCATGCACAATCCCCAACTGGGGACTTGGTCCGCAACCCAGACATGTGCCCTGGCCCAGAATTGAACTTATGGGACCTTTTGGTTCACAGGCCAGCGCTCAATCCACTGAGCCATACCAGCCAGGGCACAAAGTCTTTTCATTGTCCTAAAAAATATTCTACACTCCACCTATTCATGCCTTCATCACACACAACCCCTAGCAATCACTGATCTTTTTTGCTGTCTCAATACTTTTGCCTTTTCCAGAATGCTATATACAGTTAGAATTATACAGTATAAAATTGCCTCTTGAATCATACAAGGGGGGAATTAAGAAAACCCCTGGAATTTACTTATTAAAGACTATGTATTTATTCTTACATGTTTAAACTTCAGTCACCATCAAAGTACTATCCATTTGAGGCAATATACCTATTGAGATTTTTTTCCCACTGCTCATGAGTTTTTAACTTGTTGATTTTGATACCTTCTGCCATTTTTTGTTTCACCTCATCCACATCAGCAAAATGTTTCCCTTTCAGGACTTTTTTCATCCAGGGAAACAAAAAAAGTCACACAAAAAAACGCTGCTCGGGAAGAGATCAGGTGAATGGGAAGCGGTCATGTATTTGTGGTCAAAAACTGCTGAACACACAGCATGGTGTGGGCAGGTGTGCTCGTAAATCATCCATCATGAAATGGGCAAACACGGTGAAAGAATCTTCAAAAAAATTTCACTGAAGCCAAAGGCAGCCTCTCACAATAATGCCAGCTGGTGGTACACTGATACAGGTGGGTTCCTAGAACACTCACCTAGTTGGGGAAGCCTCTACTACAAGAAAGAGGCCCACCCTCCAGAGGATAATTCCGGTTTTTCTAGGGTTCCCCTTCATATTTTTTTGCTTAAATTCAGACTTCTACTTCATGACAGTAAATACCATTAGTAACATAACTATAAAGGCAAAAACAACTCTCAGAAAGACAAAACTCCCTAATTACTATGCTTTAAAAACATCATTAACCACTTTATTCATTCAGAAAACAGTTAACATGGGAGGCCCCAGAGTGTTTATTGTTATAAAGGACTGCTTGAGTATTTGGCTCTTGGCTGGCATCTGGGAATTTGGATTTTGGGAGGCTTCCCACTGCCCACCTGATTAAGAATACTCTTTGTGCCTAAACTGTTTATGCAAACTATATATAATTTACACTGGACATAAGCTTTCCTTCTGGGAATCTAAAATTCTGGTATATGTTTTATACTGGGTGTCTATGTGGCTATACCCCAATAATAAGCTTGCATGCTGAGATTCTAATAAGCTTCCTCAGTAGGCAACATTTCACACATGTTGTCACAATTTGTTTCTGGGGAATTAACTGGGTTCTATTTGATTACACTGGGAAAGGACTCTGGAAGCTTATCTAGTTCCCCAGGCTTCTCCCTATGTACTTTCTTCCTTTGCTGACTGTGATTTGTACCCTTTTGCTGTTTAATAAATCATAGTGGTGAGTACAACACTGAGTCCTGTGAGTCCTCCTAGCAAATCTTAGGGGTGATCTTGGAGACCACAACACAGAACATTAGAGCCTTGCCATCATTTCAAACCAATACTTCCAAAATGCAATTATGTCTCCTTTCAAAATTCACTCTTCCTCCTATTTACCAGTTTCTGTCAATAAAACCACAGTTCCATAGTTATCCTAGCTAGCAACCTTAAACATCTTTAGCTTTTTCTTTTACCTAGTAGGTCCAATTGCCAAGTCCCAGTAACTGCTCTTTTACAAATTCTCTCAATAGTAACACAGCAATATTGTCTTTCCTTTCCCTGTAAGTGCCACTATATTAGACCAAGTACTTAAGACAACACCTACTACCTAGACTCTTCAAATTGGCTTATCTACCTAATAACACCCATTTCTTTTCCACTGCAATACATCTTGCAACATATCATCTTAGAACATGACTGCCATCATATTAGACATTCAAGATTTTTCCACATTCTAAAAACGAGATTTAAATTCCTTAAGGCAATATTCCAGACCCTTTATTTCCTAAAGTGTGATACCCAAACATACCTCCTCCAGTTATGGTGGGAGCGGGTGGGGGGACATGACAGTATTTAATAGGTGGTTAATTACTAGTTTCCCCTCAGTAACTGTTTCAAAATATCACCTCCTTCTACACTCACCACCTCAGTCATCCTCAGTGCACAGCTCTACCTCCTACTTTACTAGAAATGGTCAGTGAGAAGTAGAAGTGCCTTGGCTCCTTTACCATCTCCACACTATCAATGTATCTATATATGTATACTCACAAGGTTTCCTTTCTCTTGTTCAAAGCCAAACCCCTACACCTGTATTCTTGACTTCATCTCCTACCAGATAACTGCTCTAGCAATTATCATCTCTTCTGTAAGAACTCAGACTTGGGACAGATCTGTTTCAGCTAAAAATAAGAACAGGTAGGTCTTCTAGTCTTCAGAGTGAACAAACACCCCATTTTCTGTTACTACATTATGCCCCAAGTAAAAGCCAATTTAATCACAGATATAAGAAATAAGGTAATAAAAATAGTATTTCTCCATTATAGTTAGAAAATTATTGAGAGACAAAATGTCAAAACAAGTCTCAAAAATTAAAAGAAAATTTTAAAATCTCCTACAGATGCTAATACTAATAATTGTAAAACTGTACCAACAGATAACTAGCGAGTTAGATGGCAGAAACAAATGCTAACTGAACCTTAAAGATATGTTTAACCAGGACTGTAAAATTAAGCTAGTAAAATGTAAGTTTAAATTATAATATATTAGAGGGATAAAGTAAAAAGAGGTTCACACGGAAAAGCTCTCCTTGCTATGCCATCCTCTTATACCACCTTCCTTGAAGCAACTCAGCAATTTCTCATTTATTCTTGCTCACAGACATGCTTATATAAGCATTGTTGTTGATTATTACTATATTTAACTTGCTATTACTACTTTAAATACTCACATAATATAGCTTATCCATAGTAACATACTTCTGTTTCACAACTATCTATTTTGAAATATCAAGCATCCTCACATAGATAAGCATTATCTACAGACATAAAAAAACCAATCACATAAAATTGCCTCCAGTGATTTGTGAATAATTTCCCCAAACCAAAAAAGTCTTACCTAAAGAGAACAGGATATGGATCGTCCCTCTCTGGAGGTCCAGTAATGCGTGCCATTGTTGGGAAAGACTTTACAGGAGGCTGGATCATTGTATGAGGTGCAGTTTCCATTAAATGGAAAACTTCTTCTAGGAGGTTAACAAGCTTTTCTATTTCTCCTTCACTTATATTTGAGGAGTCCAAAAGATCCATATCCATTGAAGCCTCTACCTCATTTTCATATTCTGGGTTTGTCCTTTCAAGTCCAGTGTCTGTGTCATGATCAGGTTCACCGTGGTTAGGAACAGATGAAGTCTTTTCTGCCAAATGGTCACCAAGTCTTTTAATCTCTGACAAGATTTCATAGAAATGGCACTTCTGAAGGATAGCTGAACCAGCAGTGACAACCCTCACAGTCTGATCTAAAAGTATGAGCTCCAGAAGTTTTTGATAGCCACTTTTTTCACCCTGCCTACCTCTTAAAAAGGCTTCCATTCCTTCTGTCATACTAATGACACTGTCCAAAGCTTTAAAAGCATTTAACTTAAGGGAAGATGAGACATGATCAGCAAAGAGGAGCTCAAATAATCCACTGATCACTTCTGCTTGTAGCAGTCCCACAACTCCTTGAGTTCCACATTCTGCTAGGGAGGACACTAATTTGGTCCCAGCTTTAAGTTGTCGAACATTTAAGGCAATGGGTTGACGAAGGGCTACTTGTAAATTCAAAGCTTGCATGGTCCAGTCTACCAACTGGCCAAGGGAGTCTTGTTTTGTGTTTTTCAATTGCAAATAACTTAATCCTTTTATTATTAAACTTGGAATTTCTTCTAAAGCTGTTACCCATTTTGCACCTCTGTCTTCCCGATATAAATCTAACAGTTCAGTTAACTTTACTGAGGCTTCTACAGCACCTGAATTTTCTTTATCTGGTCCTTGATCTTTCATTCTACTGATTTCAATTTCAAAAGTAGTCTTGTATGGACAGCTGAAGTATAAAAGTGGCACAAGTTCCCTATCATACGGATCATATGTCATAGGAGGAACTGAAGCTAAGTCTTCAGCAGTGTATTCAACATCAAAGTTTGGGTACTTAAATGTTTCACGTTCCAAGTCAGCAATTCCATCTTCATCACTGGAAATTTGTTCATAACCATCATCCCCTGAAAATTAGTTTGAATAATATTTAAATATTATATCATTTCTGCTTAATGCAAAATATCTGATTAATCAGAAAACAGTTTAACAGTATGGCAAAAAATAAGAATTAATTATTTCAACAAACTTAAGTTCCTTCCCAATTACTAATATTTATCATTTCTAATAATTATGAAGATATTTCATAAGCAAAATCCTCTATCGTATATGTTAAGCTTTACAACTAAATATGCTACAGGTATCTTTTCCTCACCTAAATAAAATTAAAGGTAAATAGCCTCCTCTCACCTCCTGAAAAATGTCCTCTCATAAAACAGCCTGCCTGAAATCTAACTACTACTACTTGACAGTCAAATATAGCACATCTAAAAAGGAAGACTTGATCTGGGAAAGGAAGACTAAAGAGGGAAGCTAAAAAAGTATCACTTAACATAAATAAGTATCTCTGTAATACTGAAATGAGCCTCACTCACATAGAATAAACCAAAGCAGACTAACTGTTGTTTTGCACAAATGCTTTAAATATTATATACCATTTATTGGACAAATTAAGAATCAAAGAGCTTGAATATCTCTCACTTTTGCTTCTAAAGAAAGTAAACCTAATTAAAGTAGACTTTAGCATCATACTATCACATATACCTGAATTGAGATCTTCCCCTCTGCTGAATTTCTAAAAAATAATGTAGCTTTTTGTTGAAATATCTAGATGGTAGGCATCTTTAGGAATTCCACACAGCTTACAACATCATTCCTTACTCTGAAACCAGCCCACCATATTCCTAGTCACTACGTATTTGCTGCATGACCCTGCTTCCCTGACCAAAACTGAGGGTACCAAGGAGCAGCTTATACTATAGCAAGTCAAACAGAATATCTCCCCCAAGAAACTGGAAATGGAACTGAGACACAGCTAGGTAAGCTGACTGATTAAAAAAAAAAAAGAAGAGATTAAAGTTATGGGGTGACCAGAAAAAGAACCGTTAGCTGACAGAAAACAAAGTAGCAACATAAAGAAAAGTTGGAAATCCCACCTCTAGTCAAGCCCAGTTATATTCCAACCCTTGGGTTTCTTGAAAGTCTACCTTTGTTATAAATTTGTTTGCACTGCTCAAAGGTACCTCAAGTTAGCTTCTAGCACTTGAAACTGAAAAGTCCTGGCTAATACAACCCACCTTCACCTTCTTCATCTTCTTCACCTTCTTCCTCTTCGTCTTCCTCTTCCTCTTCAGCAATACTGTCCACTGTATGTCGATCATCGTCATCCTCATCCTCTTCTTCCTCTACTTCCACATCATCCTCATCATCCTCGCCTTCTTCTTGCTGTTCCTCTTCTACTTCCCCTTCATCAGAATATTGACCTTCTTGGGGAACAGAATTCCGATCAGGAGAAATGGGCTCAAAGTAATCTTCTCTATGTGGAGCATCTTCTTCCTTGTCACCGGACACTGAAAAATTGATTGCTTTTTAAAATTCTAACTACACAGATTATTTTTTAATTCTTCAACTACAACTGACATGGAATATTATTATTAGTTTCAGATGTACAGTAATTAGATACTTTACAAAGTGATCACCCTGATAAGTTTAGTAACCATCTGACACCATACATATTTATTTCAATACTACTGTCTAAATTCCCAATGCTGTAGTTTACAACCCTATGACTACCTTTGTTTTTTTTTATTTTAATTGTTATTCAAAAATTGTATTGGTTTTTTTTAAAAGATTTTATTTATTTATTAGAGCGAGAGGAAGGGAGGGAGAAAGAAAGGGAGAGCAACAGCAGCACGTGGTTGCCTCTCACACGCCCCCTACTGGGGACCCGGCCTGCAATCCCAGCCCGTGCCCCAAATGGGACTTGAACTGGAAACCATTTGGTTTACAAGCCAGCACTCAATCCACTGAGCCACAGCAACCAGGGCTCTATGACTACCTTTAAAACTGGCAATCTGTAAGTCTTAATTCCTTTCACCGTTTGCACCCATCCACCTAATTCCCTCCCTTCTGGTGGCCATTTGTTCTCTGTTAAGTTTACTTTGTTTCTTCATTTATTTTGTTTTTTAGATTTCACATATAAGTAAAATCACATGATATTTGTCTTTCTCTGTCTGACTTATGTCACTTAGCATAATACCTCTAGATCCACCCATGTTGTTTCAAGTGTTAAGATTTCATTCTTTTTATCGTTAATTTTCCATTGTATATATGTACCACCTCTTCTTTATCTATTTATCTATTAATGGAAACCTAGACTGCTTCCATATCTTGACTATTGTAAATAATGCTGCAATAAACACAGGTTGTATGTATCTTTTCAAATTAGTGTTTTGGATTTTTTCAGATCAATTCCCAGAAGTGGAACTGTTGAGTCACATGGTAGTTCTATTTTAAAATGTATTTTTATTCCTCATCCAAGGCTATGTTTATTGATTTTAGACAGAGAGGAAGGGTAGAGGGAGAGAGAGGAAGAGAAACATCAATGTGAGAAATATCAATCGCCTGCCTCCTGTACACACCCTGACTGGGAATCGAAACCCACAACTTTTTGGTATACAGGATGATGCTCCAACCAACTGAGCCACCTGGGCAGGGCTCTATTTGTAATTTTTTGAGAAACCTCCACACTATTTTGCATAGCAGTTGTACTAATTTATATTCACACCAAGTGTACATGACAGTTCTTTTCTCCACATCCACAAACTTGTTTGTAGATTTTCTGATAGGCCCTCTGACAGGTCTGAGGTAATATCTTATTGTGGTTTTAATTTGCATCTTCCTGATAATTAGTGATGCTGAGCATCTTTTCATATGTCTACTGAACATCTGTATGTCTTTTTTTGAGAAAAATCTATTCAGGTCTTTAAGGAATAGTTTATTTGAATAGTTTAAATAACATGAGGCAGCAGGACTGCATACTGCAATTACTTAATAACATTTTACATGATTTAGCTTATCAATACTTTTCTTTTAAGTTGCTTTTAAAAAATATTAAGAGTATACACTGCAAAACTTTATATAGTGAGAATTAACCAAGTATATTACTTTACATATACCATAAACTAGTCCTTTATTTTTTACCTACTAAGTAACTATGAAGGCTTCTATCTCTTCCAATACATAGTGCTTATTTTTACTGGTACTCTTCTGTATATACCACTACAGCACATTAACACTTTATTTTCAAGGCAATGTTGGTACAGCTGCAAATGAATTAACTGATTTTTCAAAAAATAAGTTAATCAAAAACACAAGGAAACACTGAACAGTAAGAAAGGGAGAGAAACATTCATCAAGATTTGATTACTAGCATTGTTTTTCTTTAATTGAAAAGCACTATATAGTCCTAACTGTTGTGGCTCAGTTGGTTGGGATATTGTCCTGCAAAGCAAAAAGTTGTTGGTTTGATTCCTGATCAGGGCACATGCCTGGATTGCAGGTTCAGTTCCCAGTCAGGGTGTGTGCCAGAGGCAACAGATCAATCAATGTTTCTCTCCCTCTCTTTCTTCCTCCTTTCCCCTCTCTCAAAAAGTAAATGAATAAAATCTTAGAGGAGAAAAAAAACACTATTAACATTAATCAAGAATGTTAAAAAAAAAAAACTAGCACTGATTTTATTTGTACCTGGCAAAGGCATGGGATCATCTTCATCATCATCAGGTGGAGGAGGTCCTGGTGGAGTTCTTGGTCCCCTTGGCTGTGGTCTTGGAGGGCTTCCATTAAACTGATCTTCTTTCTCCCCATCAGCTACAGTTTTATTAGAGACAAAAAAAAAAACGTTCAAATTATTAAAAGTATAGAGAAATGAATGCATGACAATAAGTGTTCATCATTTGAGGTTTTCATCTTCAGGATTGATTTACTTTTCTGTCCTGATGTCTAATAGAAATTTTGCTAATTGATATTAATGAAACTTAGAATTTCTGACTTCCCACATACCAAAATATACTGTATATACTTTTAAGCATTATCTCAGGGAAATAAACTTATTTTCCTACAGGAAGGTATACATGAATGTGCATACCAGCCTTTTGTACCATAATTAAAAACTGAAAACTTCCTAAATGTCATTCAATGATTGGCTGGTTAAATAGATTATACATTCATGTATAATTGTCTACATGTAAAACTACTCAGCAATAAAAAAGAACGAACTACTGATACATGCAACAAAATGGATGAACCTCAAATTAATTATGCTGAATAAAAGAAGTAAATCTCAATAAGATACCTACTACTTGAAACATTTATGTAACATTCATGGAACAATATAATTATAGACATAGAAAATAGATTACTGGTTGCCAAAGGCTAAAGGTGGGTGAAATAGGTACGGCTATAAAGAAGTAAAACCAGGGAATCTTGTGATGGTATAAAGTTTCTTGATTGTGGTGGTGCTTATGAAAGGCCAGACATGACATAAAATTGCATACAATTGTGTGTGCACACACACAAAGTGCATGCGTAACTGATAAAATTTGAACAAGCTCTACAGACTGTACCAAAGCCAATGTTTTTGTTTTGACACTGTACTACAGCTGTAAAAGATGTTAGCACTGGGGGAAGCTGGGAAAGAGTTCAGAAATGTCCCTGTACATTTCTTTGCAAACTCTTATAAATCTGTAATTACATCAAAATAAAAAGTTAAAAATATAACACATATACATACAGTGCATAAAGTGTCAGTTATAAAATGTCAGTAAATTTAACAAAATTTTAGAGTAGCTATTATAATAGCTAACTCTAAATAGGCACTGTAATAAAACTAAAGATCAATGAAACTCAAATCCAGTTCTTAGAAAATGTAAATAAAATGGACAAACCCTTAGCTATACTCACCAAGAAAAAAGAGAATTCAAATAAATAAAATCAGAAATAAAAGAGGAAATATTATCATTGATACCACCAAAATATAAAGGATCCTAAGAGACTACTATGAAAAATCATATGCCGCTGTGGCTGCTGTGGCTTAGATTGAGTGCTGGCCTGCAAACAGAAAGACTGCAAGTTTGATTCCCAGTCAGAGTATACGCCTGGGTTGTGGGCCAGATTCTCACTTGCAGGTGTGTCAGAGGCAACCGACCAGTGTTTCTTTCCCTCTGTCTCCTTCCCTTCTTCTCTTACTAAAAATACATAAATAAAATCTCTATAAAAAGTGCCAACAAAGTGAACCTGGAAGAAATGGATAAATTCCCAGAAACATGCAACCTATCAAAAATGAACTATGATATACAGAAAATCTAAACAGACAAGTTACTAGTAAGGATATTGAATCAGTAATAAAAAACCTCCCAGTAAACAAAAGTCCAGGACCAGACAGCTTCACTAACCAAATTTTCAAAGAAGAAATAATATTAACCCTTCTCAAACTCTTCCAAAATACAAAAGAGGTAACCCTTCCAAACTCATTTCATGAAGCTAGAATTACTCTGATACCAAAACTAGACAAGGGTGCCATAAAAAAAGAAAATTTCAGGCCCATACCACTGATGAAGATAGGTGCAAAAATTATCAAAAAAGTATTAGCAAACCAAAATCAGTAATACATTAAAAGGATAACACACCATGATGTAATGGGATTTATCCTGGAGGTGCAAGGATGGTTCAATATCCTCAAATCAATCAATATGATATACTACATTAACAAAATGAAGGATAAAAATCACATAATTGTCAATAGATACAGAAAAAGTGTTAAAACAATATTCAACACTCATTTATTGTAAAAATCTCAACAAAGCGCGGGCACAGAGAGAACATATGTAACAAGCTAGGATCATACTCAACAGTAAGAAACCGAAAGATTTTCCTCTAAGATCAGAAAAAAGACAAGGGTACACACTCTTGCCACTTTCATTTAATATAGCACTGGAAGTCCTAGCCACAGTAGTTAGGCAAGAAAAAGAAATAAAAGGTTTCCAAACTGAAAACGAAGAAGTGAAACAGTCACTATTTGCATATGAGATATGATATCGGTCTGGAAAAGTCCAGCCATTGTTAATATAACAGGAATAGTTTGTGCAACATTGATGTAACAAGGAGAGTGGACTGGAATGTGCATGCGTGAACAATGATGACTTCTCTGTACTAGTCACTGAGGGTGGTACACACCACTGAGTGAGCATGTGTACTGTGTGGCCATCACATTCAAAATGACTGAGCGTGAAGAGCAACAAATCTGCTCAAATTTTCCATTAGGCTTGAACATTCCTCCATGAAACTATTTAGATGATTCAGAAGGCCACAGCTATGGGCAACTATTGATTGGCAGCTTCATCAGAACAATGTACCTACTCATGCATCACGTCTCGTGAAGAATTTTTTGGCAAAACATCAAATCACTCGGGACACTCAGCCCCACTACAGCCCAGATTTGGTGTCCTGAAACTTCTAGCTTTTCCCAAAACCAAAATCACCTTTGAAAGGGAAGAGATTTCAGACCACTGATGAGATTCAGGAAATACAAGAGGGCAGCTGATGGTAACTGGGAGAACTGTGTGAAATCCCAAGGTGCCTACTTTGAAAGGGACTAAAGCGTCAATGTCCTATGTACACTGTTTCTTGAATCTTCTTCAATAAACATCTCTCTTTCATAGTATGTGGCTGGATACTTTCTGGACAGACCTCAGCTATAAATAGAAAACCCTAAAAAACTGTTTGAACTAATAAATGAGTTAAGTTGCAAGATATAAAGTCAATACACAAAAATCTGTTGGGTTTCTATATAAAAGGAATAGACGACCTAGAAATAAATTTAAGCAACGAGGTAAACGACCTATATACTTAAAACTGTAAGATACTAACGAAATTGAAAAAAAACACACAAATAAATGGAAAGATATTCTGTACTCATGGATTGAGGAATTAACTAGAGTACATATCACTCTATGCAATCTTTACTGAAATTCCAATGGCATTTTTCACAAAAATAAAAAAAAATCCTAAAATTTCTATGAAACTACAAATACCCAAAGCAATCTTGGCGAAGAAGAAAGAAGAAAGAAGAACGAAGAAGAAAGAAGAAAGAAGAACGAAGAAGAAAGAAGGGGGGGGGGAGGAGGGAGAAGAAGAAGAAGGAAGAATCTCATACCCTTATTTCAAACTGCATTACAAATCTATAGTAATTAAAAACAGTATGATATAGGTCTAAAAACAGATACACAGATCAATTAAACAGAATAAAAAGCCTAGAAATAAACCCACACATAAATGGTCACTTAATTTACGACAAAGGAGCCAAGAATACACCATGGGCAAGAACAGCATGCTGGAAAAATTGGACAGCCATGTGCAAAAGAATGAAACTGGACCACTATCTTAAAACTATACACAATAATTAACTCAAAATGGATAGAAGACTTGAACATAAGGCCTGTAACCATAAAATCCCTAAAACAAAACATATGTGGTAAGTTCCTTGATATAAGTCTTAAGAGATTTTTTTTAATCTGACACCAAAGCAAAAGCAGCAAAAGCAAAATTAACAAGTGGAACTACATCAATTTAAAAAGCTTCTGTACAGCAAAGGAAACCATCAACAATATAAAAAGGCAACCTACAGAGTGGGAGAAACTGTTTGCAAATCACGTGTCTGATAGGGGTCTAAACTCCAAAATACAGACAGAACTCATGTAATTCAACAGTAAGAAAACAAACAATCCATTAAATAATGGATATTTTTCCAAAGAGAATGTACAGATGGCACGCATACATATGAAAGAAGATGTTCAACATCACTAACCATCAGGGAAATGCAAAAGAAAACCACAATGAGCTATCACCTTGCACTTGCTGGAATAGCTATTAAAAAAAGACTACAGATAACAAGTGTTGGTAAAGATGTGGAGAAAATAATGTGCACTGTTGGTGAGAATGTAAATTGGTGCAGCCCCACTATGGAAAACAGTAAAAACATACTGATACAGGGTGCAGCCAAGAGGGGGGGTCCCAAAAAGGGATCTGGAATGGGGCCCAGAACTCAAGGTGTCTAGGAAATATTAGAGAGACATAAGATGTCCTCACCCCTTCCCCCGCAGGTGTGAGTTGGAGGAAGGGACACAAGGAGCAGGGCATGCAAGGCTGTTTTGTACAGGCACAGCCTTGCAGCTAATCCATGGCATGGTCATTTAACATATCTATAGCCTTTGGCGGGTCACTTGGATATGTTAAATAGCCATGCTTGGAGTCAGGGGGATGGAAGTCACTTCCCCTCAGGATGTAAGTGGGGGGAAGGTCCCCCAAGTTGCAGCACCTGCGTGGGAGCTGGAAGATTGGCTCCAGGATATTGGTCCATATCTGCCCAGACTCATGATGGCAGCCCAGTAAACTTGGGATAATACAGGGATGTTGGCAGGTGTAACTGATTGTAGGAGGAGTCAGAAATGGGGGTACAGAGGAAGATTGGCGCGGAGATTTAAACCCAGACTCGGCACCCATTGAGGGGGAACCACAAGGCTTGGTGAGAGTACAGACCCTTTCGCAGCTTTGGTGAAGGGGGGAACCATGAGGTTTGCCAGAGTGAGGACCCCCTCATAGCTTTGGTGGAAGAAAAGGACCACGCAGTTGTGGCAGTGCAAGAAAGGAACCATGCGGTCTTAGCAAGCGTGCAGACCCCTTCACAGCTTCAGGGAAAAAAGGGGAACCACGAGGTTTTGCCAGAGTGAGGACCCCCCTCACATCTCTGGTGGAAGAAAAGGACCACGCAGTCTTAGCGAGAGTGCAGACCCCTTCACAACTTTGGTAAAGGGGGGAACCACGAGGTTTTGCCAAAGTGCAGACCCCCGCAACTCTGGTGCAGGAAAGAAGAGACTTTGCCTGGAAAAATGGGTATAAAGGACTCCTGCCAGTAGACCATGAGAAGGTGCCACATGGCTTTGGATTAAGGATATCCTGCCTGGACGGCAACAC
>PVKM010003036.1:0-27753 GCA_004027735.1 Carollia perspicillata
TGAAATGAAAAAGAATGGATACAAATACTGTTGTCATTTTGAATTGTTTCAAAAGTGGTATTTAAATATTTTTTATTTTTTATTTCTGCTTGAGACTTTACATTTAATCAAAAGGAAACTATAAAACTATTACAGAGACATCTGTTCTAGCTACATTTGATGAATAATATAACACCAAACCCACATAATATAATTATGATTATTAACAAGTTTTACACTAGACTTTTACTGCATAGGAAATTATTTTAAATTTGAACAACCAAAGAATATAATTCAAGATAATATTTTCAGAAATATAATTCTACATAAGTGACATGTAAACAGATGACAGGTATTAACCAACTTATTATAGTAGCCATAAGGTATAATCTACCACAACTTTATAAGTAGACAACTTATCAAAAAATTACATTCATTTCTCATGATCAGCTATAAATGGACACAGTTCAATTTGAATTTAGGGAAACATTCTTCTTATCTAAAGTATTCACTTTGATAAATTATTTTAGTGCTATGCTTGTCATACATAGTAGGTTGTTTTAAGGCCTTGTGGATGGTATGCCACCTACTCCATTCACGCGGGCCAGTGTTTGGCACCTCTCAGAACTGCACAACACGGTGGGCATCTACTCAGCCACAAACAGAACCTCGCCTCATCAGATGCTTGTTTGTTTGTTTATTTTACTGTTATTAGTGAATGAACTGTGAGTATCAAAATCTCAGTATGGTAACTTTAATTGGAAGATTATGAAGAAAAAGATGATACTTTAAAAAAATGATGCCTGAATTCATTTTTGTCAACACACAACATGAATATGTGCATGCAAATACACAAAAAATTAAGAGACATCCCCTATAGTCAAGCCACAGACAAGAAGGGAAGAAAGGACAGGAAAGTTAAGAATCCATGGAGACAACTAAGGGCAACTGCTGTGATACAGACTATTATATAAGTATTTTTATAAGTTCAGTGGTAAAATAAATTAATACAAATATATCTGAAAAAGAGGTGATAAAAATTAACAAGTACATTTGAAAAACAAAATAGACATTCTAAAATATAAATTTATGGTCTAAATTTTAATAAATACTAACCAGCAGTTTAGACATAGTTAAATATATACTTTTAATAATCTCCACAGACACACAAATGGAAATGTTTTATGTGTCGAACAATTCAAAAGTGAGTCACATATTTTCCCATGAATATTTCAGCAGGCGTTTCTGAAATTTAAGACCATTTGCCTACACAGCCATGAGATGTGTGTGTGTGTGTGTGTGTGTGTGTGTGTGTGTACAGTCACCAATAAATTATAAATTCTGTGACACAAACATCACTTCAAAATTGTAATAACCTCCAAACCTTGTTCACATTTAAATTTCCCTCAGTGTCCTCAAAATATATTTTCTATTGAAATTTTGGAGTAAAATTTCAATCAATATTTACATACTATTTTTTGGTTTTTATGATCCAGTAGTCTCTTTTAAGCTAAATAGATATACTCGATTTTGTGAGTTTTCTGACATTGTCTTTGACAAATCTTCAGACCAGTTTTTTTCCTGTTTTTTCTTTTTATGAAACTATAGTTAATATACAATATTATACTGGCTTTATGTGTGCATCATTGTTATTTGACATTTATATACCTAACAAAGTGATCAGTATAATAAATCTAGTAACCATCTGACACCGTATTGTGATTGTTGACCATATTCCTTGTATATTACATCAATATGACTTATTTCTTTTATAAATGGAAATTTCTACCTCTTTGAACCTTTCAGTTTTTTCACTCTTTCCCCCATGACCTTCCCTTCTGGAAACTATGTTTGTTCTATATGTCAGTAAGTCTGTTTCTCTTTGATTTAATTTTGTTTGTTTATTTTTAGATTTCACATAACATACTTTACTGTGTATAGTGAGTACTTTTTGCCCACACTTTTGAGGGGGGACAAAGATGTACATTATATATGGGTATAATGATTACATACCATGTGTATAATAATCCCATGTATAAGGCACACAAAAAATGCAAGTGCACATTATACACAGCAAAATACGGTAAGTAAAATCATATGATATTTGTCCTCTGTCACTTCAGTTAGCATAGTAACCTCCAGGTCTATCCATGTTGTTGTGTCTGGCAAGATTTCATTCTCTACAATGGCTGAATAATATCCTATAGGGTATCTGTGTGTGTATGTACCCTATCTTCCTTACCCATTCACCTATCTATGGCTCAGCCTTCTTAAAGAATGTCTCTTATACTTGATTTATCTATTTTCTCATGATGCCATTTAACTTGTTTCTCTAAATTCTCTGAAACATGAAAGTTAGTTTGGTCTAGAGAATTGAATTAGATTCAGTTTAAGTATTTGTGGTAAGCGAACTTTATATGAAATATTGTTTTCTTAGTATAAAATGATATCCAGAGGTATATAATGTCAGGGTTTTGTTTTGTTTTATAGCAACTGCGGTTTGATCATTTGTTTAAGGTGATGACTTCAAGACCTCACTATGGTTAATATGTATTTTTTTTTGCTCTTACCAAGTAACCTATGAGGTATGTTCCCTAATCACTTTTCATCTGATCACTCATACAAATTATGATGGGACCTGAATGACTCAATTATTGAATTGCAAAGTAGTGATTCCTTTTTTCTTTTTATAGATATTATATTTATTTTATATTCCTTTTATTAATATTATATTTATTTGTTGGTATTTTCTGAAAAAGGAGATTTTATACATATATGTACATGTATAGTAACATATATTCTCTCTATATACATAATTACATACATATTTAATGTAGTCACTAAAAATATTGATGTTCTGTTAGTATAAAGAAAAATACTTAAGAATGCAAAAGAGTAACAGGTTAGTTGTTCAGGTTTTTGACATGGGTAACCAGTTTAGAGAGAAAGAATTATAGATAAAGAAAAATAAAAGGTAATAAAACCTGCATTTATATTATTTTTCATTTAATATGTTTAATGACACTATAAATAAAAATGTATACATATTTTTATATTTTAATTATAGAATAAATCTTTTCAAGAGAGCCAAACATTCTGAACTTCAGTAGGAAGTCAGAATATTTTCCAATGGAGTGTAGTACAATACTAAAATAATGAACCTGTGATTTTATAAAGGGCATCTGAAATCTCTGTGTGCTCTGATACAAGATGTATGTGCTAGGAACTCAGTCATGGTCTAACTTCTGAGAAAAATAAAAAATGTAAAAGATGTTACAAACAAAGCCAAAAGAACTCACAAGGTCTGTCTGGAGATAGTCCAACCATTATTACTATAATGAGAGTGGTTCGTGGGACACTGATGTATCATGGCGGTCAAGGACAGTGGACTGGAATGCTCATGTGTTAACAATGATGATTTCACTGTACTAGTCACAGTAGATGCCATTGAATGAGCATGTGTACTGTGTGGATGTTGCATTCAAAATAAGCGAGTAGAACAACAGATCTGCATCAAATTTTGTGTTAAGTTTGAACATTCCTCCGCAGAAACTATTCCAATGATTCATAAGACCACAGCGATGGGCAACTGGTGATTGGCAGCTTCATCAGGACAGCACACCCACTCATGTGTCACGTCTCATGTAGAGTCTTTTGGCAAAACATCAAATCATCCAGGTAACTCAGCTCCCCCACAGCCCAGAATTGGCACCCTGTGACTTCTGGCTTTTCCCAAAACTAAAATCACCTTTGAAAAGGAAGAGATTTAAGGCCATCAATGAGATTCAGGAATATGTAGCAGAACAGCTGATGGTGATTGGGGGAACTGTGTGAGGTCCCAAGGTGCCTATATTAAAAAGGACTTAGGAGTCATTGTCCTATGTACGATGTTTCTTGTGTCTTATATCTTCTTCAATAAATGTCTCTATTTTTTATATTATGCGGCCGAAAACTTCTGGACAGACCTTGTATACTGCAATAGTCTAGCTCAAAGGTCAGTGGACCCTAATCCAAATTTTCATATCCACAAGGGTGTGGGGAACGCAAATGTGACTCAGGCACACATCCACATTTCATTTTAGCAGAGGTAGGTAGGCCAATCATTCATAAACTTTTGTGAGGTCTCAAATACCTCTGAAAATAGGATGCTATTTATAGATGTCTCCAAGGTAAAATGAACTTCTCTAAATATTGATCTCAACTTAAAGTCTTTTAAGATGAGCAGAAACATTGCTCAAAGGTAAATGTTGGCCAGGATCATGGGCTTTAGATAACTGTCCCAGGGCAGAGCGGAGCTCTGAGCAGCAGGTTGTGTCCTCCTTGAGGGAACACCGGTCCAGAAGGATGGAGCACGTGCGGAACCTCACCATTCAGCCCGTTCATAAGGAAGATACTCTACATGCACAGGAAAAGTGGAGAGAATAAAAGGAAATTGAGAACAGTTATGTAGCTTGGGTCAGTATGGCTGTGGTGTGAGGGAGGATGGAGGTCAGTAGGCACGCAGGTGGCATCTTAGAGCACTACAGCAGATCACCCCAAGAACACACCACTGGGGACATGTGGGTGCCAATAAAAGAGGGTAATTTGCAAGGATTTTGTTTGTTGTTGTTGTTGTTGTTTTTGTTGTGCGATCCAAGGAAGCATAATTAAATAATAACTGACCAAGAGCTTAGAAGTTATGTTATATGTGTATGTATTTTAACCTAGTAGAGACCTTAAAGCACACCCATTTTAGCTACGTGGGTATACATGTGTATAGAATTCAAGTGATATGCCTCAAGGTTGTATAATTAGTTCACAATAGAAGAAAGAGTATAAGCCAAAGCAATTTCACATGTCTATTATTAGTATTATAAAACACTTGCCTGTGTCTGTGTTTTCTGTAGTGTTTCATGAGGTTTTTCTACATATAAATAGCTAACTAAATTAAGGCCATATTTGTATTAACACCCCGATATGTCTCAAAAATTTGGCACTGGCAGTAGAAAACACAAGTTACCTGTCTTTCAAGATTGACTTAATGAATTTGCTTTGTCTATCAACTGCATGTTGCTTGTGTGGTATGCCTCATTGCAGAACTATTTCTTTAACTCCCATTTTATTCCCACTCATTTCTATTTTAGTAATTAGACTTTCTTATGAATCAGTAACTTTTAAAATTCATGTTTTTGGAGGCTTGAAATAACAGAAATTTATTCTCTCACAGTTCTGAAGGCCAGAAATCTGCAGTCAAGACTCCAAAGGAAGTTGGCAAGGCTGCGTGCACGCCCTCCATGGGCTGTCAGGGGAGAATCTGTTCCTGCCTCTTCCAGCTTCCGGTGGCTGCTGGCAGGCTTTGGCCATATTGCTGCAACGTCTGCCTCCATCTTAAAGTTAATTTCAAGGTACATAAGTATCAGATCATTAGTTAAAATAAACACATTGATTTCCTGTATATGTTTAGGCTATATTCTATTTAGCAAGGGAGGAAAAACATATAGAAAAGAACGAAAATAGAATGACACTTAAGATGCAGACATACTACCTGTACAGTCCTGCCAGACTTCCAGCCAAGGCAATCACCTACACATTGCAGCAGATGGTGAAGGGAACTTGCCTCTCCCTGTTCTTGAGTGAATCTCCAAACTGGATTATTTTAAAGGAACTGCATTTCCTTTTACTAGACACAGGAGAAAAAATGGTAGAGAGAGACACTTGCCACACTGAGCAGTCATTTTGAAACAGCTGACCTTGGGATCCAAAAAAGAAGGGGTGTGTGTGTGTGTCTGTGTGTACACCTTGTATCCATACACCAAGACTTTCTGTATATCAACAGACTGTATCTCAGATGTACCACAACTTCAATGATAACAATCTCAGTTTGGTTTGTAAAGCCAAACATTAAGATATATGTAAGATGTATGAAAAAACATTATCTTACAGGGAATAGAGCATTTGTGCCAAGATTTTGGACTTATTTCAGCTTTTTTAACATTGACTTCTTTGAATTATTCCTTGGTAAAAACAAAGGAAATATTTTTCTTCTCTATAATTGTGTATCGTGGTTAGAATTCTGTTTACTATACTCTCTTACGCTGTAAGAAAAAAAAACAGATTGCCTTGATTGCATTGATACATAAGCTAAAATAATAGAATGAATAGTGTCCATACATGCGTAAAACAGTAAACACCATATACAGTGTTCATGGTGTTTATAACACACTCTGGGTTAGCTGTAACAGGAGAAGGCGAAACAGATCATTCAAAAGTAGGCTAAATGTTTGAAGTTAAAACCTCTCCCTTGATTAACCTGAGAATGTCAGGGCATACACTAAGCCATTTATAACTAAAAATAGAAATGACCAATTTCACCCTAGATACAAACAGTTACTTCTAATTATTGTGAAATATTAAGGTGATCCACTATCATGATTTGCCTGGGATAACAGGTTTCTAGCTGTGGGATTTTCAGTGCTAAAACCAGGATAGCTGGTCATCCAGTGTTATTTACTTAACACAATTAAGTTGAGTCAAGTTATTGCCAAAACTAAAGAACTCATAGTATCAATTTTATTTTTTATCCCTGTAGAATATTTATTTTTAACATGAGACTAATGGATCTGGTTCTGTCCTTTAATTCTCTGCATGACTTCTAGGCAACACTAGAATCTCTGTGAGAAGCACTGATACAAGAGCTATTGGCCACATTTATACTCTGTTTTCAGCAGTTTCTAGTCATTCAGATTTCAAGACAAGCTCAGTATTACTCATCAAGCACATCTATAAGGGTTATAAATAAATAACAATAATTTGCCTCTATTTTACAAAAATGGCAAAGGAACTCACTTGAAATGTCAAAGTCTATAACAGAGCTTGGGCCTGAATAAAAACCTGGGTCATGCATCCTGTCTGTGAAAATGGACCCATAATCCCCAGTACAACACGCACAGTATCCTGGGTCGCACCCCCAGCACTGCCATGACTGTTGTGTGCATTTACCTGGACTCTAGAGTCTTTCAGTCTCTACATGGGAATTCATTGACTCTCAATGTTGTCTTGCCAGGATTCCTGACATACTAACATATCTGCATCAGTTCAAAATTTGGAAAAGTCAGATCAAAATCTGATCAAAAATTGGTAAAGTTTCTTATGAATTTCTCAAGTCTAAAGTCTTTGATGTATTGTTTAAAATCACAGTGCTACTGCCTTAATGAAACTTTGTTTGTCTATTTATGGATCTTACAGCTTGTTACAAACCATGCTGTAACATGTAGAACAGCATTTACATGTTCCTGCTTTATAGCTTTTAGACTTCTTCATGCCATTCTCTCTAGTCACAATGTCCTAACCTTTCCGTGTTGCATGTCAGAATCCTGTTGTTTTTTTCTTATGAGAGAAGTGCCATCTTCCTCATCAAGCATTCCTGACTATTTTTACCTTAATGTCTGCTTTCTCGCATTTGACTTCCATATCAGAGAGATATCTGAACAGCTGTCTATTCCAGGGGTGTCAAACTCATTTTCACTGGGGGCCACATCGGCCTCGTTGTTTGTTCCCTCCAGGATTTCTTTATGACTTTTTGTGCTGCTAAGTAGTCTGAAGTTCACCATCTTCCTTCTTCTTCACTTCTGAGGTGTCATCCAGAGAATTTAATACTTAAGAATACTAAGGATGCATTGCTTACCAGGGGCCTTATTTGAAGTAGTGTACTGTAGAAGGAGCACAAAAGAGGTATCAAAAGACTTAGGTTCCATATACGAGCCGGACAATCAACCATACACACAACTATGATATTTGGCAAATCATTCAATAATCTCTGAGCCATAATTCTTTATGCATAAATTGAGAATTATACTAACATATTCCTTAGCTATTTTTGTAAAAAAATACTATACATAATGTATTAACACCTTTTAAATTGTGAAGTGTTATATAAATGAAAGCATGATGAAAGCATGACCTCTATTTTATCATTGTAATTATTTTTTAAGGTTTTATTTATTTATTTTTAAAGAGAGGGAAAAGAGAGAGAGAGAGAAGCATCAATGTGTGGTTTCCTCTCATGTGGCCTCCACTGGGGACCTGGCCTATAACCCAAGCATGTGCCCTGACTGGGAATCGAACCAGTGAGCCTTTGGTTCACAGTCCATGCTCAATCCACTGAGCTACACCAGCCAGGGCTTATTGTAATTATTTTTGTTTAAGAGATATAGTAGGCAGAATATTGGGTTGAGGAGGGGAGGAGGAAGACTCTAGAGGGGATCAAATATACCATATTCTGCCGCGTATAAATGTGCATTTTTTCCCCAAATGTTTTAGGAAAAAATAAGGATATGCAATATACATGGGTAGTACTAATTCTGTATCTATATAGATGTTTTTAATTCTTTTATGTATGCTTATGCATCAAAAGTGTAACTCTAGAAAGCATTAACAATATCTGTATGTTCAAAAATAAATGCTAAAATTCCTTTATAATACAAAAAACAAGTATCTAAATAAATAATTAAATTAAAAAATTAAAACAGCACTGGCTGGTGTGGCTCAGTGGAATGAATGCCAGCCTGTGAACCCAAGGGTCACTAGTTCAATTTCTAGTCAGGGCACATGCTTGGGTTGCAGGCCAGGTCCCCAGTAGAGGGTGTACAAGAGGCAACCACACACTGCTATTTCTCTCCCTCTCTTTCTTCCTCCTTTCCCCCTCTCTAAAAATAAATAAGTAAAATCTTTAAATTAATTAATTAATCAAAACAAAACATTATTTTCCTGAAAGTTTGGACCAAACATGTGGGTTCACATTATACATGGCAAAATACAGTAGTTTGTTATGTATCTCAAATCACACTCAAAAGCTTGCTTAAACTTTTTGGAAGTAGAGAGGGGTGACTAATCAGAAAAAAAGTGTTTCCCACTGGGAAAAAAAAATCAGAAGAGTAGGAAGTAGAACATCTGTTCTAAGTAGTTAAACACTGAAATTCTTCTCTGCTTAGGCAGCTGTCTTTAAAGGAGAGTGGGTACTGCCACTTGACAAAATCTTCCTCCCCTCAGGCAATAACCAGCCCACAGTTACCTCCTCCATCCAGCCATACAGGGCCCACTCTGGGCTAGAGGCCTCAGTGAATCTGCTGGTGGTTATTCATTCTTTTCCCATTGATCCTTCCCACATTTAAACAAATCATAACCAGGTTCTTTCCACTTGAGTTTAAAAATGACAAGAAGGACAAATAAACAAATACTGGTATAGAACTGAGAACTTATAACACTTCCCTCAGAAAATGTAAATTGATAAACTAAATCCCTGCGATAGTTCAAATGTTTCTCTTATTTAGTTACTGCTGGTGGAATTCAGAACCAAAATGTGAAATCTTGCTCTACCTTGAACGCAAAGATATTTATTCAGGAAATATGAAGTTTTTTATAGAGTTTGGAAAACCATTTGCTGTTTAGCTTAAGTTAAGCAGTACTACTTTATTAAAGTTTTAACATATGAAATAATTGACTGAATTTGACTCATTAATATGAAGTTGAAACATCCATCGGAAAAGTCTAAACAAACGTTTTCATTTTCTAATGGCCTGTAATCAAGCACAACCTGTTAGCTAAATGAGAAGCTATTAGCTTGTTTGTTTGAGTTCTAAACAAAGGATAATTCAATTGGTAGGTTTTCTTCTCTACTTTAGATAGGAGCCAGGCACAGGGTTTTTTTTTTTTTTTCATCAAAGCCAATCATTGTAGACAGTCAGTCTGACCAAAGAGCATTAAAAAGATTTCTCTTCAATAATAAGGGCTTTTAAAAAATTTGTCTGCATTACATTAAATACTCTTTAAGCTCTCTTATTCAATTTGCCTAAGAAAAGTTCTGTAGTACTAAATTACAGGCATACATTTCTCAAGAAACTAGAAATTCACTGAGCAATGCAAAACTGTAGATGTAGATGTAAGCCAGATTTGGGGTTAGGTTCTTCTGGGCCTTTGTTTAACAATACAAAGTGCTGAGTCAAGTGCATTGCTATTCTTGAGGAATGTTTGTCACAAGCATTTTATGGTATCAAATGATTTTTTCTCCTATAACCGGTTGGTAAATTCTATTATCCAATGATATCTATCAGTTTTGATTTAGCAACAGCTTGTTTCTCCTTTGTCATCGAAGCTTTCTAACGTAGAAGCTAGTAAAGGTATAGCCTTCAGACAGGTGAAAAGGATTGAAAAATGGAATTGCATTTTTATTTACATTGTTTTATGCAAAAGTAATCGAACTAGCTGTCAAAATGGCAAGGAACTAGCAACATAATAAGGTTACCAGCTTCACAGACCTGATTTGATTCTCCCTTTGCTTATAAACATTGTAAAGGAGTGATTATCAACGAACATATTGGTTAGGCCCAAAAGTCTGTATGTTTTTTTTCATTAGATAAAATACACATTTTTCATTTTCATCAGTAACTTATATTTGAATATGTCAGCCATCTTCTGCCTGGTACAGCATTGATTGTTCTCAGTTAATGTCTTGATTGATCGCTGTCAACTTTAGCTGGTTTACCTGACCATGGAGCATCATCCAGTGACAAATTTCTATCACAAACCTTCACAAACCACTTTTGACTAGTTTGACCAGTCCCAGAAACTTCTCTATACACTGCACAAGTCCTTTTTGTCTGTTTCAGTTGTGCTTTTACCTTTCTTGAAATAATAAAGCATAATATGCTGAAAATGTTGCTTATTTCCTTCCATCTTCAATATAAAAATGGCCATACAAAAGTTCACCAATTTTCATTTTATTTTTTAATGGATACTGATGGGACAGCTGTCACAATACAATCTAACAAAGTTGCTTGTAATGATGTTAAAAATGACTAAGTGCTACTGGAGCTATGATAGAGAAAAAAAATGAACTTTTTGGCCAACCCAATATATTTAGATAAAATGTGTCTTGAGATTTTGAGAAACAAAAACTTTATTAGAAATTGAAAGCCTTGTCTATTGTACTATTTATAATTCCTACTATTATATATTGATGAGAATCATTCATACAAACCGGAAAGGGGACTTGAAGTAATCCGATCCAGCCCTTTCATATATTAATGGCAAAACTAAAGTCCAGAGAAGACAGACAACTTCTGGGTAACTACATTCACTAAGACCATCAATAGAATCTAGGTCTCCTCCTTGTCCATGTGGACAACTCTCACCTTACAATATGTTTTCCATGTACAGAAGATAGGAACTGAATATTTGTGTTCTCTCAAAATTTATGTGTTGAAACTCTACCTTACAGTATGATAGTATTAGAGTGTGTGGCATTGGGAGGTAGTTAAGATCAGATGTAGTCATAAGAATAGAGCCCATATGAACAGAAATAGCGTCCTGATAAATCCCCTTATCATGGGATCAGCACTGGCTTCCTCTCTCTGAGCTTTGCTATGTGAGGATCCCAGGAGAAGGTAACAGTCTGCAACCTGGAAGAGATCTCTCACCAGAACACCACCATTCTGAGGACATGATTACAGCTTCCAGGACGGTAAGGAATGATTTTCCGTTGTTTATAAGCCATATAGGCTATGGTACTTTCTTATAGCAACTTGAACATTCTAAAACAGAGTGAAAACAAACTGATGAGAGTAAATGTTTAAAAATGCAAAATTTTACTATTAAAGATATTCCTTTCTGAGAGTCAAAACCTGATGGAAGACAAATGAATCTATTGACTCTTTGTACTGAAGGTAAAGAATTTAATCTGGTCGATGTTAACCATTTTTAAACCCTTTCAACTCTTTTTTTAACTTCCTTCATGTAATGTAAATATTTCTTACACTCAGTACTCAGGTACTATGAACAACTATGGTAATTTGAGGCTCTTAGCACCTTGTCCTTAGCTGATGGTTTTATCTCAGAACCTCTTCTTCTGTTTAAAGAACTTGATTCACTCAGTTTAAGGAATTCGCAGCTCAGCGCTCAGGAGCTGAAACAGCTAACAGCTAGACAAGATGCCTCTCTTCCCTCTTTGGTCCTGTAGTCTCAGGACATTTCTGTTCGCATACACACAGAGAGTAGTTGCTACACTCATCAAATGTTTCGAAGCTGTGTTTTGTGACTTATTTAGTCTCCTTTAACTCCTTTAAACAATAACCACCCTCCCCTTGAAAAAGGTGAACCACAGTTCTTACTTGGCAAATACACTCATAGCTTCGTTTTCACTTTATTTTTCTTTAGCGTACATCTGGTAAAACACATTGTGAAATTTTCTTCTCCTCCTCCCCCCTATTCCTCTTTTTAATATCCTTAATTTATCTACATTATAATCTTAGTAAAGGAGGAAGGCTAACTGAAAGTTACTAGAATTCTCTTTTGTTTGCTTGTTCTCTGTTCTTAGACTATCTCAACCTAAACCATTACCATCAGAAATATTTACCTAACATTATATGATTGCATTACCATTTTATTTGCCAGAGAAAGAGATATGTATTTTTTAAAGGCATTGCTTTTGTCTTGGTAAAATATTGAAATGAAAGCTCTCTCTCGTTTCTGTAAGTGCTAGATACTTAATGATGTGCTTCAATGCTGCCATCACTGATTTACTCACTATCCTTGGGGACAGCACAATGTGAGATAAAACTGTAGGCTTTCAAATTATGACCACCATAACTATGTCTTCTGTTTTTTCTCACTCCTTACCACTTTTTCTTTTTACTCTTTACCACTTTCTTTTTACTAAAAAAAATACATATTTCACTCTCAAACCGTCCTCGGTTTGAATTCCAAATCTACTACTTACCAAATGTAAACGTAGACACTTATTAATCATTTTATTAATCATTTCTAAGCCCTAGACTCCTCTCTTAGAATAGACTGTTCTATACTTTGGGGGAGTATACCAACTCTTCTTCTATGCTTGCTTATTTATAGTTTGGTCATTTGTCCTAATTATTGACATGTAAGTGTCCTTTATATATTCTGCATATAAAGCCATTATCTCCTTTTTATCAGTGTGCAGCTTTTCTGCCTTTTACTTAACAGCAAAGGGGAAAGCAAGGGAACATTTTGAATTAATGAAAATATTTTATATGATGTAATACCCAACTGTGTGTATTTGTTAAAACTCTTTAAATCTATATTTAAAGTCGATGAATTACATAAAATTATACTTTAATAGAGCTGAGTTTTTTAAAATTAGAGATGATAATTGATAAGTTTAAAATAAGAAATTGTTTCTGTGTATTTACTAGTAATACTCAGTGACATTTTAAAAGTTATAAATCTATAGGTATAAATTGTCTGAAACTGAGCACTGCTCCATAATGTCCATGGTTTTGATTAAATAAATCCTGCATTAAAATATCAAGTAATGGTACCTATATTCTATCTTTTCTCCTGTTTTTAAGAATGGATTTGCAAGAATCTATCACAGGGACATCTGTCCTCTTCTAGGCAATGCTGTCTCAGATGATCAATTCTACCGCTGACAGCATCAGTGCATGTGAGGAAGTGGGGTTTCAGCCATGATGATAAACAGGAACCCAGCAACAGGGCTTAAAGACTGCCTTTTTGTGACAGCCACTTCAGCCAAGTTGGGTCACTATTTAAAGTGCTCAAAATTTCTCAAAATACATCTGTCAGATTATTATGAAGATTACGAACACATCTTGAATTTGAGTCTCAGACCCAACATGTTCTAACACTTGGATATTTATACTCTACATCTCTGCTCTCCAGTTTCCACGCTTCTCTTGCAGAGCTCTTTTAGGTTTTAAATATGTTAATATATATTAAGGGCTTTGAGCAATGTCTGTATTATTCTGAATAGTTAATAAGCACTAATCTACATTTCTTTAAAAAAAAAAACTGATCACATATCCAAATCATATATCTGTTTAGCTATCACCAAGCCTTTCTCTGCTGTACCACATTAGGCCCAAACTTTCACTCCAGGGCGTACTGACACTTTCAGAACATAGGCAGCACCATTTAATAAGTATCCTGTACAGATTAATTTATGCTATTTTACAACTCTCACTCAGGGATCAATTCCTTTGATAGATAAGGCCAGTAAGGCTTAGAGAGTTTAAGAGAATTATCCAAAAATGTTTATCATATTGATTGAGTTTAGACTCAAACTCTTGTGTTCTAATATCATGACAATATTTATATTAGTGAGCACCGTTCTCTGACCTGAAGGCCCAAACTAATACTGTTGTGTTCCGCTCACTATATTCATCCTGCTTCTCTAAAGGGGTGTGGGGAGGAAAGCAGGGGAGAGAGAGAGAAAGAATAAATGAATAAATAGAAGTTGGCACCAAAAAAAATCCAGGGGGACTAATCAGGGAGAAGGGAACACAAACGCGAAAGGGTGAGTTTCTTGGCTGGCTGTAGCAGATACCTGTACTATCATGGGCTGTCTGCAGAGAAACAGTATGCACAACTCCATCTCAGAAGAAGGAAATTTATTTTCCTGTCTTTTCCCTCTCATATTTTATGTCTATTTGGTCAACATCCGTCTTATGGATCATTTATTTCTCTGAACTTCCAGTTTGCTTCTCTAGAAAATCCCAGGCGGCTAAAGAAAAGGCCAGAGCAACTAAGAATACTTTCTCTCCAGTTAACAGGCAAAACAGTTTCTCTTTGCCAGTCCCATACTCAGGGTGTTTCTTGAGCTATAACAGCCATGGCTTTAAGCAGTAGCTGTTGGATTCCATGAAGGCGGCCACAGGACGAGTGCCAAGGCCACTGCAGTGAGAAATCAAGGTAAAGGTACCTTTCTGGGCTGATGCATGAACCAAATAGGATACACCTGACAAGAATGTTGGCACATGTGTGTTTGCTACTCTACTAAAACTTTTGCCTCCTTCAGCAAGCTTTCAGTTTTTTTAATTTTATATTACTTTTTAAAAATTTTACTATGGTCAGAACATAAATTGCTTATATCAGTAAATCCAAGTGGAGAACATGCACATGCCAGTCAAATAACTCTCTAGTACTTGCAATATATATTTAAAACTACTTGGCATGGCAGACGGGGATAACAATCTAGCCTCAGCTTAGCATTTCAGTCATATCTCCTCATTATGTCAGCAATCCATGCTCCTAAATGTGCCTTTTGTTCCATTCATACCAATTATGTAGTCAGATAATAAACAACCGAGAATGTCAATGTGAAATATTTATTTCTCATTCATGCCAGGGTGCATGATCTACCATACAGCTGAACTTAGCTTGGTTCACCTGGTTTTAAATGGTATTAGCCTGGATTGGCTGGACAAGTTTTAAATCTGCTCTACTTGTCTCTTCCTTCTGTAACCTCGTTACATGTACCATCCACTATCAATGGTGTTCTCATGTACAGGAATGAAACTCAAGAAGGGATGCAGACATATATGATTCATTTTAAAGTTCCTGCCCCTAACAGGCCCATGTTACTTCCACCCTCATTTCTTGGTCAAGCCCCAAATCAGTGAGTCAAGTAGCATAATCCAACCACATCGTAGCATGGCAAACCTGAGAGAAGGAATGGGTATTTATGAAAATGAATTTAATCAAATGAGCCCTCAAAATAAAAATAAAAACTAACAGGAAAATTGTGAAAATAATTTATAGTTAGGTAAAGAATTAACTTAGAGATTTTTTAAAAAAAATTTGTTGATATGTCATCATTTGTTGATATGTCATCATTTGTTGATATGGAGGGTTCAAGTTCATTGTTTTCATTTTGTAATACCATTCTAGGTCTCTGAAACTGCCCTGATATTTTAATTAAAGTGAACTGAAATTAGTGCTCTGAGAAATTCATAACACATTTTTCTCTCTCTTCTGATCCATCTCACACACATCGAGATGTAATTAGAAGCCTGCTAGTTTGCAGTTATAAAACCAAGCCTGAAAATCACAGGTGCCCATCCTGAATGTCTCCATAGAGTAGCTGTTTCCAATAATTACAAGTGATTAATAATTATGGACCCATGTTTGTTCTTAGAAAAAATATAATCACAGTTGACTTTCTGGTGCAAAGTTACAGCAACATTTCCCCTCATTATGACCTTGTTAGATATTTCTAAATGTCCGATGTCACTTTACTCTCATTTGTCCAAATGACTAGCCCAGAAGTTCATGGGTGGGCAATCATTTATTAACTGCTTTGGTAACTTTCCTCCACGTGACTGAGAAACAGTTATCTGGCAATCATTGCTTTAGAGAATGAATGCTTTGAGCGTTTTAAGCATAGTAGGGCAACCAGCCATGATGATGCCTTCCTTTACCAAGCTCACCCTGCAGTGCTTGCTAACATTAGGGGGTTGGAGCATTATCACTGGAAAATCATCATATCTAAATTTTAGCACATGCTCTATATTGGAGTCAGAGTGCTATTAAATGAATTTCAACACACAATATTTTTTTCCTTATGGGACTAAAGAAGTAAAAACGGTGTTTCTCAGAGTAGGTATTTTCTTATACAATCCAGACATGACTGTCGACAAATAAAATGTTTTGCCCACAGAGAATTGGTTCAGAAAAATAAACTGTGTCCTCCCCACACTAAACCGAAAGTTCAACATTTAGGGGCTGAGCAATTTATCTTGTCTTCCACGAGATTCAATCCTTACTTTGGAGTGCACGAAAAGGCTGGGGTGAAGTGTGTAAATACTCAAAGGGCACAGAATGAGCATTTTTTAGTTTAATGGAAGGTATAGAGTGTATTTTGCCTTTACACTCCATGCACCACCTGTGTTCTGCCTCTATTCAAAGGACTAGAAGAGGAGCCAGAAGAGAAGATGGGTTTGATGTAAGTAAGGACACTTCCTTGACGCCTACTTCAAAAGGAATCACCTCTAAAACCGTACACTTCTCTTGGGTTCAGCTCATAGGCCCTGGTCCAAATGGAAGATGGGCAGCATTCTAAGGTGCATGCCATGAAGCTTTCAGTGCTGTTGCAAGCATCTCAGGCTTTTGTCTAATCTGAATTCATTGCTGTTGTTCACCCTTTTTTTCTCACAAGAACACCTACTTACTTTCTCAAAGTAATGCACCACCCTGTGGGAATTGTACTTGGAGCACAAATTGGATAGTTAAATCTAATCCCTTAAGATCCATTTTCCATTTAATATTTCTTTTTTTCCTTTCTCTCCTACGAATATTTTATACTTATAAAATTATATTCTGAAGTTGAGGATCCTGCTCTCCTGTTCAATAGAGAATGGTTTTTAATGGAGGCTACACACACACATACATACAAACACAAACTAGTGATTATTTCTGTAAAAATTGCACTATTAATCCAGGATTTCCCAAATGGATTGGGGAAGCTCATTCAGTTAGGTTCTGATTTGGAAAATTGTTTTGTTGTACTCGGAGGAGTCAAGAATATACCGCTTCTCAGCTGAGATATTTGTAATCCAGAATAATATTTTAAAAGTGTTGCTATAAAATAAAAATACAAAAAGTCATTACAATTAACACTGTAGAAAAATTTATTTTTATTCCAAAAGTACTATTTGTAGTATCTAGATACCCACGTTTTGCTTCAACATCTTTGAAAGAGCAAGCAAATACATTTGAGGTAAAAAAAAATGTGTGTGTACCCTTCCCTCTTGTCCTTCTACTCCATTTTTTATACTTCTGACAGAGCCGCTGTTCTAGGGAAAAAATAGATTTTGTCACTCCACTGATGAAAACCAAACCAGTGGCTACCCATCACCGGTAGAAAGGTGTCTAGCACGGTGTAAAAGGACTCCTGAGATCTGCAACTCACCTTCTCTGCAGTTTCCACCCTCTGTGCTTCCTGAAGATCAGCCAGTGCACAAGAACGTCGTTTCTGAACTGTGCCAGGCTTCTCTCCACCTCATTGCCTGTAAACTTGCTGAACATTTGGATCGCCAAACTTCTGTCTTTTCTAGAGGTGGCTCAAGCAGTCCTCCTAATATGAAGCCTTTCCGAAAGCACCGAAATCTGTCCCACAACAGTTCTTAAGAAGCAGCACAAGGAGTGTTTTCTATTTTTCTTTTTCTTTTCTTTTTTTTACAGATTTGGAATTATTTTTATTGGCTGCTTCTTTTCAGCTGTGATCACCTTGATATAGATATTAATCTATTTGTCTCTATTCTGCAACTTGCACTGTTCAGTTTATCTGAAACACACACACACACAAGCTGGAGACTCAAGAGAGTGGTGGTGTTTCTGTTCAAATTCAAAGGCCGGAAACCCAGGAGGTAAGTTTCAGTCTGAAGGCAGGAGGATAGTGTGCTGACAGTCAGGCAGAAGGAGCAATCCTCACTTTCTTGGGCTTTTTGTTCTATTCAGGCCTTCAACAGATTGCATAAGGCCCACCGACAGTAGATACAGCAGATTTTTAACTCAGTCTATGGATTCAAATGTTAATCTTATCCAGAAACACCCTCACAAACATACCCAGAGTAATGTTTACCCAAAATATCTAGGCACCATGTTTCAGTCAAGTTGACATATAAAATTAACCAACCATCGCAAGTGTATGTGTGTGTGTATTTAAAAAAAAATAACCTTTTTCTAAAATTGTGCTCCCAATTCCTCCATAAACTTTTGAGAAGAAAAATGAAAAAACATTTAACTGTATAGAAATAGGCAGAAAGTTAACAATTTTTCATCTCTAGTAAAATGCAGATTATAATTTCTGTGATTATCACATCCTGTATCATGTATGAGAATATTAAAACAAAAAGAAGATTCTAATATCATTCGCCCACCCACATCCATCCATAGTGCATTCTTACACTGCAATCACTGGATCTCACAGCCTGTTCACGGAGAGATTCTGTAGAAGAGTTTTGTGGGCAGAAGGATGAAGAGAAGAGGCATCTTGCTCTCTCAAAATTGTATTTGTTCTGATAAACTGGTGCATCTAGGGATACAATTTTGGCTAATAGGATTATCTCCAATTGAAGGTGGAGATTTACAGTTTTTTACTGGACTCAACGCTTTTAACTATCTGAACATTAAACAGTAAAGCTGGATTTACACAGAGGTGGGATTATGGGAGAAGGAAAATGTTAACATGGACTCACCCACACACAAATACACTATGTTTTATAAATCTCCACAAGCAACAATGATATTAATACTAATGACAATAAATAGCTATCAGCTAATGTTTATAGAGATACTACTATAGACAAATATGGTGCAATTACATGTATTATCTAATTTGTTACTAATTTATAATTTGGGGAATATTAACAACATAAAAGAAGAAATTGAGGTTTAGAACAAACTACCCAGAGAAGAAATGCAGTCATGGGAGGGGCAAGACTCTAACCCAATGTGGCTGCAGATCCAAGCTCTAAATTCGCATTATGGCATCTCTCTTCAGATCAGGGAGATAAGAAATTGTTCATATTATTCCATTCAATCTGGGCAGCAGGATATTGTTTTAGGAATATCTATCTAGATAAGACATCAATATGTGAGACAAAAATAAGATTTTTTCAGTTGGTCCAAATGGCTAAACTTTGGACAGTAAGCTATACTTCTCGAATAAGAACTAAACACAGTTTAAACATTTTGTGTACAACACAGTATGGAGATCATATACTGGGTACTGTTATAATTGCAGTCTTCTTCTCTAAGAAATTAACCCTCAATGGGTATGGTCGAGTTTACATTTTATTTTAGGCTCAGCACTCCTCTTTTATTTAACATTGATATTTTTTACAATGTGGATATTTTTACATTTATTCTTCAAGTCCTGGAGTACAAGGAAGTTTCTGTGTGTGTGTGTGTGTGTGTGTGTGTGTGTTCCCTAATTTCTCTAATCAGTGGCATGGTTTCCAGTGCACAGATTTTTCACTTCCTTATTTAGATTAATTCCTAAATATTTTGTTATTGATGATACACTGCATGGGCTTGTTTTTGTTATTTCTTGTTCAAGTAATTTGTTGTTAATGTATAGAAATGTGACTGATTTTGTATATTGATTATATATCCTGCAGCTTTACTAAATTTATTGATTAGTTCTGACAAGATTTGGGTTGAGTCTCTAGGATTTTATATATATAAGATCATGTTATCTGCAAACAGAAACAATTTTACTTCTTTTTGTATTCTGATGCGTTTTACTTAGTTTTTGGCTAGGACTTTAAGTGCTGTGTTGAATAACAATGATGAGAATGGTCACTCTTTTCTTGCTTCCAATCTTAGAGGAAAACCTGTCAGCCTTTCACTGTTGAGTGTGACATTAGATTTGGGTCTGTTGGGTAGCCTTTAAGATTAAGATGTTGAGGTGCTTTCCCTCGATAACGAATTTGTTGAGAATGTTATCATAAACAGATGTCAAATTTTGTAAACTGCTCATTTCTGCACCTATTGACACGTGATTTTTATCTTTCATTCTATTAATATGATGTTTCACATTTACTGATTTGTATATGTTAAAACATTCTTGCATCCCAAAGATAAATCCCACTTAATAGTATATGCCCCCTTTATTGTGCTATTAAGTTCAGTTTTCTAGTATTTTTGAGATTTTGGCACCTTTATTTATGAGTGGTATTAGCCTGTAGTTTCCTTACAGTGGTGTAATATGTACCTAATTTTTCAAGATCCTTTATTTTTTGTGCTGGCATCTGTGATTCTGAGCGAGCATTCCTCTCCCAGGGTTACAGATTCCCTTTGGCAGGGATGGTCCTTCACCAGGCAGCTTAGTATGGGCTTTGAGATGGCTCAGATGGTAGCATCTTTGGGCAGGGGAGACTTACCATCGGGGTCTCTACTTGGGTAAGGCCCCTGCTCCTGTTGTGCTCCCTGCATTTGAATGGGCCTATTCGTTAAGCATCGTGTTCAAATGGGGCCTGCGAGCAGAATGGGGTAGAATTGCTCCCTGTTCTCTGTGGTCAGGTGGGGCTGTTTACTGGACTCTGCAATAAACTCTGGTTGGGCGAGTTTGCCGGCTGTGTCCCCTGGAAGGATGATGCCACTTGATAGGCTATCATTTTGGCAGGGCTACAGACTTGGCTCTACAATCATTCCTGCTTGGCTGGACTTCCAGTCTGTGATCCCTGACTGGATGGTGCCACTGGCTGGACTATGTGTTCTGGCAGAGCCTCAGGCAGGGTTTCACACTTGAACAGGGACTCAAGCTGTGCTATGCAGGCAGGTGGGAATGCAAACCATGCTCTGCATTTGAACGAAGCTGCGAGCTGGGTTTCAAGTTTGTGTAGGCCACTGGCTGTACACTGCTGTTGGACAAGGTCACTAGCTGATCTTTTTCGTCAGGAGGGGCCTCCAGCTACAATCCTGTGCTTGCATGAGGCAAGAGACTGTGTTCTGCAGTTGGGCAGGGTCATGGTCTGGGATTCCTCATAGGGTGGGGCCACAGGCTATTCTCTGACATTGGACTTGGTCACTGGCTGTATTTCCTATCTAGGCAAAGCCTCAGGCTGCACTCACTAGTTGAGCAAGGCCATATGCTGGACTGACTGTAAGTGGGCTTCTTGGCTGGATGGTACCCTAGAATGTATTTTGAGGCTACTCAGAATGATTGTTAAGGCTCCCTGGTTATGTGGGCCCACAGGCTATATCACAGTTGGGCAGTGCTGTAGGCTTGGTTCCCTGCCAAGCATGGCTGTAAGATGGACTCTGTGTCTGTTCAAAATCTCTGGTCAGGCTTCCTGGTAAGGTAGGGCTGAAGCTATACTGAGCAGTTGAGTGGGGCCTCAAGTGTGTTTCTCTGCCTATGTAGAGACATAGAGCAGGCTCTGCAGCCAGTATGGTCTATTGACTAGGAATCCAAATCAGGCAAAACTGCCCAACAGGTGCTCTGGACAGACAAGGCCACTGATGAAGATCTCTGCTTACATGCTGATGCAAGCATGGCTATAGGATGAGCTGCACAGCCGCCCAGATTCTCTGGTTAGGCTTCCTGGTCTGGCAAGGCTGGGTGTCATATTTAAAAGTAAGTAAGGCTTCAGATGTGTTTCCCTGAACAGGTAGGGCCATAGAACAAGATCCACAGCCAGCACAGCTCACGGGCTGGTCATCTGTACCAGGCAGAATTTCCCATTGAGCTCCCTCTCTAAATAATGACAGCAGCTTGGTTCTGCAGATGGCAGAGATGCTGGCTGTAATCTCTGCTCAAGTGCACCTGCAAAAAAGAATGTAGTCTGCCAAGATCTGAGTACTGGTTGCTATAAGCCCTGCCTACCTTCCGTATTTTTATTTGACCCCTGATAATGCCTGTGAAGTGAGACCCAAACGAGTCTCTGTGGAAATGCTTCACAATACCGGTGGAGTTAGATATTCACCTTTCCTCCCCACCCCCACTGGAAAAAGCAAAAGCTCTGAGGCTTCCATTTGGTGAGGCATTTGCTGGGGAAGGGTGATGTGGTCAAACTGTATCTGCTCCTTGTGATTTTCCATTATGGTCCCTCTCAGTCTCAGTGGTGTGCAGGGTACCTTGGGCTCACCCTCACAGCAGGGAGTTCCTAGGTGGTCTTCTTTGTTAGGGCAACTGAAGACAGAAATGACCTATGTCATCTTCTTGAGGCCATTGCTCTCTCCCTCTCATACTGATGATAAGATGGCTCACAGGAATTGTATACTGTCAGCCAATCCATCTATTATGAAGTTCCCCGTGAACTTTTGCCTAATCATTTTATCATCCATTAATGATTACTGCCAATTTTTATTATAAAATCAGGAGTGAATAGAAAACTTTTCTAGTTTATTGTTTCTTTTACCTTAACTAGCATTTTCTTTAAGAACTTTTCCTTATTAATTATTTAGTTTCCTTGAAATAAAGTTTTATAATAAATTCGAGGTATATGCTTGATTCCTTTTTTCCTCAACTTTTAGCCTAACCATATATATTAGCAGTGAGGATTCATTTACATTTTATCATTAATTTATGGATTTATATATACATACATGTGTTATGTTTTCATAAACTAAAATTATTAAATTGTTCCATCTTCTACCAAACCCTTTCATGCTGACTTCTGTTTTTATTTTGTAGAATCTCATACTCTCACTTCGTAACATAAGATTTATCAGGCTTATATTGCATATTTTCTGTCTCAGACTTTGAATTAACCATTTTTTTTAAGTAATCCAGATACCTTATAGTGGGAAATGGTATGTATGTACCACAGTCTGGGCAGTAGAGATACTTATTACTGTAGAGATGTCAATCATTTCTAGCTATTTTTAGTAAACAGAAATAAAAATACTATACATATTTTTGAAAAAAGAAATCATGAATTCATACTACAATTTCTATTCAAATTTAATATACTGAATTTTTATTAATAATTCTTGATTTTAAACTTTTTTTTCACCAGGCACAGTCTAGCTAGTTATTAGAATATGGTGAGCCATTGACAGCTTTTACTTTAGGATCAAAAAGAAACTAATACAGTTCACCCTTTTTTGCCAGGTTCTATATTAATTAATCCATTTGTTTTAAAATTGTCTATTGGAGTGTGTCCCACTTCTCACCTGGTACTAATTTGCTTGAGAGGTAGCTACAAGTAAAATATAGATATGTATGAAATGGAGTGGTTGGTTCAGCAGACATAATATTTAAAGTTGTGGTTTAAGTTACTTACTGAGAGATGATTCATAATACATGCAAGATCGAGACCCTTCCTAGAACTCCTCACGGAGTAATGTTACAGAACAGGGCCAAAGGGGGTACAATATACTATTACCGAAAGGACCCCCCATTAGGTTCACATTGTCCGCCACCAGAGGAAAGATGTTTCTCAATGCCAGAGATTTGTGAAAAGGAAAGGAAATGTTTATTTAAAGCTAGACAGACTTAAAGTAGTGACCTAATGTCTTCATTAAAATATCATAGTCCTTTAGGATACCCACAGCTGCACACAATCCTTCCTTCTCCTCTCTGCCCTAATTTGGGGTACCATATCTCAGGAAAAGAAGAAGATTCAGGCTCCTGGCACCATCAGCTGTGTCGCCCTCAGGATCTCCAGTTTTCTACCCCAGTTAATACAAAATCATGTGGTACCTTCTCATGGCCTACTGGCAAGAGTCCTTTCACCCTCCTTCCAGGCAAAGTCTCTTATTACTTGAGCCATGTGGCCAAAGAGTGCACCCCAAAGCTGTGGAGTCCTCACTCTCACCAAAGCTGTGGAGATCCCCCCATCAAAGCTGTGGGGTTCCCCACTCTGGCAAAACTTCGTGGTTCTTCCTCACATGGCTGTGGGGGGTGGGTGGATTGCCACTCTGCTAAAGCCAGGTGGTGATTCCTGCTAATGGCTGGCGCACCTGGGCTTAAATCTGAGGGCCAATCTTCCTCATTTCTGACTCCTCATTTCCAACTCCTCCCACAATCAGCTACACTTGCCAGCATTCCCATATCCTTCCAGCTTTACTGGGCTGTCTACGTAAGTCTGGGCAGGTGTGGCCCTGTGGCATGGAGCCAATCATCTCCAAGCTCTCATGTAGACACTGTAACCAGAGGGAGTTGCCTCCCAGTTACATATTGGGTGGTAGACACTTCCATCCCCCTGGCTCAAAGCAGGGCCACAGCTATTTAACATATCTATGAAACCAGTTAAATGTTACAGATATGTTAAATGACCATGCCATGGATTAGCAGCAAAGTTGTTGCTGTACAAAAGAGCTCTGCATGTTCCTGCTCCATATGTCCCTTCCCCCAACTCACACCTGTGTGTGTGAGGGGGGAGACATCTTATATGTCTTTCTAATATTTCCTGGACACCTTGAGTTCTGGACCCCATTCCCAACCCCTATTTGGCGCCCCCCACTCTTGGCTGCGCCCTGTATTAGTAATGAATATCAGTTCCCCAGTGATGATTTCCACTGAATTTTTTTGCTTTTGGTTAACCAGACCTAGACAATATCTTTTAGCTTATTCTGAACTGGGTAAAGAATTCAAGGAAGGAGGAGCTTGCCCTTTGTCAAAACATTTTATTCATTCTTTTCGCCTAAACCACTCATTGGAAAGAAAATGAATACTGACTATACCCAGGCTCTCATGGAGGAAAAAAACATTTGTTTCTGGTTCTTGGGACCGGAGGGAGAAGAAGCTGCAGCCTGCTTTCTTTTAGAAAATCTTGATCCCAGGATATGATACTATCAAGTTCTATTATGACAAAAAAGTGAATGTAGTATAAATTTATCTTCCTACGCCATGAGATCATCCTTCCTACTTCTAGTCAAAAGAAGGAGAATCCTAAAGAATGGGATCATACAGATTTTGGGGCATTATTCATAAAATGCACATGTAGAATATGAGTTGCAACTCTCCTGAGTAATTCCATTAACTCCAAATATCAATTTTAACATTAGAAAACCTATGGCTTATTGGTCTATCTTACTCAAACTTTTTTCTCTTGAAGAATGGGATAATTCATTCTTAACAATCAAGTGACACCTGAAGTAGAAATTTAAACCCAATCTGGACATGGTATGCTGAAACCCAGGAACCAGGCTGTCTTCAAGAAGACAATGGAAATCAGAAAAACAAGGATTCAATTTATACTGGAACTGAGCAGAGAAAGGGAATTATGTTATATGTTAGAACAAAAGATACATTATATTTGTTACACAAGTGCATTTCAGGAATTCTCATCTTCACATAAGTAATATATATTGAAAATATTGAGCAAAACACTTTTTCAGTTTTAAAAGAGGCATTCAGGGTTTTTTTCTTAAAAACCATAAGATTGTTACATTAATCAAAAAAAAAAATCTCTGCCTTAGGCATGATGAGGAAAGACTCTGGAAATACAGACCTAACTTACAATACTTGTCACATTTAGGTAATTTCTCTTATATGTTCTCAACTAATAATCTACCTTTAGAATATCTCCCAAAGACTTTCTCCCCTGACCTCTAAGTTAGCATACTGTTTTCCAAGTTTATACACACCTCTTTGCTGTGGTCTCGCAGATTCAGCTTGTATGATCCTAATATTGTTATGATAGAATCAGCTCTCACATTGTACACCACAGTGTTTCATCTCATTCACTATTATTAATTAGGGGGATGAGAAAGAATAGCAAAGGAACACATTCACAGCCAGGTCTGTTTTCCTATATCACTATGCCATATACACACTTTTGGCTTTCAGTTTCTACAACACATTTTGTGCTTACAATTTGATTCGACAGACTTTCTGAAAAATTACAAAATTGTCTCAGTGCAAATAAAGAGACATGTAAAAGACTTTGCGACTAGAAAGTGTACCTCCTTGCCAGTTGCCAATCAGTGGCACTGACCCAAGGTTACACTATATTTTCCTGTACTCTCGGTATGTGTACCTTACCTGTGTGATTAACCACCTGAGAGACGACTAGGCCCTTTACTTTCTTGACTTCTTAGAGCTGTAACAGACTGTATTAACGACCCCTCCTATGAATCTCAGATCTTTGATTATAAAGGGTACTCCAAATTTCCCAGCACTGAGAACTTAAAAACACAGTGAATATTTCCAATGTCTTTTTACAGTTAATATTGTATGTCAGTGTTACTTTTTTGACAATATTACAATGTTACTGATTATATTTCTGATGCTATATTTTATACCCCTGTGCTATTTTAATAACTGGCAATTTCTACTTCTTGATCCCTTTCGCTATTTTCACCCATCGTCTCAAACTTCCTCCCCTCGAGCAACCATCCGTTTGTTCTCTGTATCTATGAGTCTGTGTTTTGTTTGTTCTTTATTTTGTTTTCTAGATCCCATAGACAAGTGGATTCATGTGGTAGTGTCTCTCTATCTGACTTATTTCACTTGGCATAATACCTTCTAGGTCCATCTGTGTCACAAATGGTAAAATTTCATTTTTATAGCCAAGTAGTATTCCATGGTATACATGTACTACACCTTCTTTATTTACTTGCCTATTGATGGATACTTGGGTTGCTGCCATCTGTTGGCTATCACAGCACTGCAGTGAACATAGGGATGTGTCTGACTTTTTGAGTTAGTGTTTTAGATTTCTCCAGATAATACCCAGAAGTGGAATCACTGGGTCATGTAGCATAACATTTTTAACTTTTTAAGACTATGTTTTCTTCTTGTTATTGTTTTTGTCATAAGCCACATGCTAAGAATGAGCACTCTTTGTACTATAGTTTTATCAAAATTTGTTCTATTTATCTGTACAATTAAAAATTCTCGTTAATATAGATTGAAGAAGGTATAAATGAGTCTCTTTCCCAATTGATTTATTTAGAAGAATGAGGCTGAGCTGGAAAAGTCATTGCTTTTAAGAATCCAGAGCGGTGTGGTCAATGAAGTTTTCACCACTGACAAATATATGTGACAGCCGTGCTGTTCAGCATGGCAGCCACTAGCCAGACTAAACCATGGCCAAGAGACTATGGAGCTAAAGTTTTACATTTATTTTAATACATTTTAATAGCCACACATCGGACAGCACATATATAGAGAGTTAGAAAAAACCTGAACAGTAGTTATCTAAAATATTATAGAGATTTATGGAATTTTATTTAGTAAGTGATATTTATACAAAATGATTTTGCACAGGAAAATGTGACCTTTTCAAAATATAGCTACAATGTATTCCTATATACACAATGTTTTATTTCTATAAAAGAATAAATGGTTTTGCTCGGCTTTTGATTTAATCATTAAGGATTATTTTTTTCAGTTTTATCATTATAAAAGAATGTGATGGGGACCTACTTTGAGGACATTGTGCAAATTTTGATTTTTTTTAGTTTTATAAGGTACTTCTTTCTGGTAACCTCCCATTCCTCCATCATGTAGTTCTCATTCTCCGATGTTGTTTAGAATTAACACCAATATAATTTGTAATTCTCTCAGTT
>PVKM010003036.1:27853-60155 GCA_004027735.1 Carollia perspicillata
GATGCTCTTTTCTGCTTTTAAACCACAGCTAGACAACTTCTCATTCTCCCACGTCCTGATGTTGTCATTTTTTACTGAGAGCCATTTTTCTCACAATGAGTCTGCAGGTATTTCTACATGCATGTGTTTTGGGCATTTTCATTACCCATATCACTAAAGGGCCGCCAAGTAAAACTGACATGTAAATGTGAGTAATAATATTTTTTCTCCTTTGGCCTCACTTTTCTGTCTGGTGCTGTCTTGATGTCCATTGCCCCATGTGGCTTAGGCTCCTCATGGTCTGTGAGGGCTCACAATGAACCTTCTGAGTTCTGAGTGACCCAATTTATCTACTTTCTTAAACTGATGCTGCCATTGCTACAGGCTACTCTTGCATTTGCACACAGAACTGTTGAGAGACCATCAGTTCAAAGCAAAAAACAAGTCATGGAAGTCTTGTAACATTGATAATATCTCCTGTGCATTTTATGTTAATGTCACTGTAGCTAATACAAAGGGATACTAAGTGTGCTGCTGGGAATAAATACCTCTCAAAAATTCAATTCAGAAACCTGCCTTGAAGGTTCTTACTTGATTGAATTTTTTTACAGTCCTTCTGGTTGACAGAAACATAGATAAAGGGTATGACATATCACTGAAACATTGTCATAGCATTCATGTTTCATTACCTCTCCTTCTACCTATTAGACAATATTCAAGTAGTAATGATGGAATCACGTTGTCCATTCTGGTGGAAGGGCAGAAAACATGCAAACCTAGGTAGGTGTTTGACTTTAAAAACTGCCTAATTATAAACCACTTACACACTCACAAAATAAAGCATCCTAAAATTGTCCACTACTCTCTTTTTTTTTTTTGTTTGACAATTTATAGTCAAAGCACTAAAAATTTTGTTGGCATAGGCTTTGAAATATTATTTAAATCAGTCAACTCAATATTCATCATTTCTATTGAACCACTTTAGTTCAAGTCATATCATTTCTTGTCTGAATAGTTTAATAGCTTCTTACTGGGCATCTTATTTCACTCACATCTCCTTTCTCCAACCTTGAGATTATATTCTGTACATTAGCAAAAGTGATCCAAATGCTCAATGACTTCTCATCTCTCTTAGAATAAGAGCCAAAATCTATATGATGACCTGCAAGAACCTACTTAATCTCTGGTCTTATTTCTTCCCTTTCTGATTCAGCATCATGGCAACAGAGGCCTTTGTCAGTGCCACAGAGAATTTCAAAACTAGGGCGACCCTTCAGAGTTGTCCCAAATTAAACTAAGGCAAGATGTATGGATTTTACACCCATACATTGCCCTGTCATTGAATATGGCACTCCCTGATGGAGGAGGCATAACACTGGGTGAGCCTGGGTAAATCAGGAGAGATTCCACTGTGAAGCATAGACTAGCAATGCTTCTCGGAGGTGGAGGAATGAGTGCTTCACTACTGAAGAGGAAGGATCTGGGAAGCCTAATACAACAGCTGCTCGTCTCCTTCTGAGTTAAAAAGTGCACTTACTTTACATAATTAGTTTACTGAATCTGAGAAAGGTTCTTCAAGCACCTGTCTTGTCTCTTTTCCTGGGCACACAAGTGAAAAGAAGGTCATTGAAATGGAGTCCACCTTCCCCAATCACTGTATTTGATCTTGGAACTCTAACTGGTATGCATCATTTCTCTCTTTTGCTACTACCTCTTCTGCATCCCCGCCAACCTCAGCAAGTATCTCTGGTGATCGAGGAGGCTTGCTTGGTGTGCTTATGTAGCCTCTCATATTTGAAGGGTCTTAGCTGCTGGCCACAATCCCTTTCTCAGTCGATGGTTGTTGCATCTATCAATTCATTTTCAAAAAAACAGGCATGGAAGAAACAAGAAATGCCCTAGTAAATTAGCCTCATCATCAAACATATTTTCTCTATCACCTACCTCCTCCTGATGATCACGGTCAATTATCCTCTTGGAAGCTATTACTCAGCATTTAATGGGACTCATTTTGTGTCACTGAATGGTTCAGAATGGTTCCTTCTGAAAAACAGCATTTCTACATGTGCAGAGTCTACAGATGCACGGACAAGAAGCACAAATTCCCCAACTGGATCACTGAAAGGATGATAAATGGATCACTTGTATTTCCCCAGTTTTATTTTAGATCCTATATGTTACCTATTAAAGAAACAAAATTAGACAATGGTCATTGATTTAATGGTGTATACTACATCCTAGAGAATGGTACTCCATTGTGAGATCTGGTGCTCTAGTAACAGATTTAAAAGGCCATCTCATTCCTGTATGAGGCCAGAAGCTTCTGAGTGCTGTGATATGTGATAGAGGCAATGGATTATCTCATTATTTCACTGTTTGCTCACTGCCACATCTCCTTTGCCTATATAGTAATTAGCCTGGACGAAGAAATGCTTCATCTTCATCCTTCTTCAAGAAAAGAACTTTTTCCAAGAGACTAGTGTGTTGTCAGTAGGCAACTGTGAACTATCAGTGCTTTTAGGGACAGCCTCAGTCATAGAAATATTCATATTCAAGGTCATACACTGTCTGAGAGAATATACATCCAGTCACTCATTGGGGCTAAAGAACAAAGGCCCGGTCACTTCTGCTCAAAGTGGGAGAACCCTGTAAATCAATTTATCTTCAGAATTCTGCATAGAGTTGAATAAGGTTTCCACATTTTTCTTTCTCCTTCTATCCACATCTGCTTCCTTCTCTTCTATCCACAGTTTTTGATCCTACAGTTAATAAAATACTCTAAACACTAAATTCTACTATAGATTTTGCTACTGAACCTATGACAGTTGGTGACAGGAGTAAACCCAAAATATACTACTTTTAGTCGTATAATGGCTTTGAACTTACACTATAGTTGTAAAGATAGTATAGAATTACTCATATATTATCCATCCAGTTTCCTTTAATATAGACATAATTATGTCACAATTATCAAAACTAAGAAGTTAGCATTGGTACAATATTATTAACTACACACTCTACTCATATTTTCCCAGTATGAGAGCAGTACAGTGCCCAGAGGGCATGTCTGAGGAACATTTATCTAAAGAGGCAAAGCGAATCTAAAATGGATAGGGAAAGAGGACAGTAATGAGCTTGGCTTGAGATCCTGAGACCAGTTGCAGCAGAATTGGTTGTAATTTTTCCCGCTTTTAAGATTTTCCCAGGGATTGATAAACACTTGAACACGGGAATAGCTACTCCTTGAAAAGACATGAAGAAATGGGTCCAAGCAGAGAAAAGAGTTGACTGTCATGCATACGATGACGTGCAATCCACATACCCCTTTAGGAAGGAAGGGGGCACGGATTCCGGGAGCATTGTCAGCAAACATGTCAAACCACTTTAGGGATCGCCTCAGACGCAGAAAGCCATCTTGCTTGAAAGTGTGCCTTTTTCTAGGCTGGCTCACATTGAATGACTTGGTGTTATAACAGTCCAATCATTTTATCCTAACTTGTGATAACTCCCACGGTCCAGCTCAGTCCAGGAGTTCCACAGGGTATCAGCCGAGCTCTGGTACAGGCTTATACTGCCACTTTACTTCTCCTTCTACCAAATGTCTATTTTTGTCTCTTTCCTTCAACAAATGTGAATCTGAGGAGCACCATGTGTTAAAAATTCCATATTCTAAATCCCATCTCAGGACCTGTTTCAAAGAGAACCCAGTCTACAAGAGCATGTTAGCATTGCCTTCTAGAGTTATGGCCAAAGTGTTAAATCGTGGCTCACAGGAGAGTTCAACCTAATCAATAAATCTCCCTTACATATTTCCTGTTCTTTCTCTGTCTCCCACCTCTGATGTCTAAAGTATAAATCCAGGAGGACAGAGGCCAGTAGCACCTGCCTCAAAGTACCCTGTATATTTGTGTAATAGACTCTCAGTAAATATTCAGTCAATTATGTGCATGTCTCTTGAGTAAATCTCTGAAAATGCAGCTTCTAGTAATTAATGTGGCATTTTAAGATGTTTTATGAAAAAGAGAATTCTAACCAGCCATAGTAGGCTCTGATGGAGATGACTTGGGTTCGGCTCACTCTTTTGTTTTTCCTTCTGGTTCATTTGTCTTATGGTTGCAGTTGCAGTTGTGTTGCACATGTACACAAGAAAGGTCACAGGTGGGAGGATATTATTCAGACTGAAGCCATGTTATTTCAGAATTAGATGTGGTTCACAAGACTAAAAGCTTTTTCATTTGACATTCAGGCACTAGAATAACTAGTTCTGTCATTTGAAGCAGAGTGTTTTCCTAATCTACATATTTCCCAGTCTCTGTAACACAATAAACTGAGTGGGTTGAAACAAAATTATTTTTGGTCATTTTTCACTGTTTGCATGTTTTTTCTCTTAGAAGAAATGAAAGGAGACATTATTAAACTTTTTTTTTCCATTGCAGAGCAGTGTGACAGTGGATGACGCTACCTACCAGGGACAAAACAGAATGAGAATTAAATCACAGAGAAGTAAATATCTGATGAATTTTTATTTTAAAAGAATACAGGTATTTTATGAACATTCCAACTTTTGTCTTTGGAACTTTAAAAGTATTTATATGCCCAGTGACTCATAATTAGAGTCAAATGAGACCATTTTGAAGAAATGTCATTAAATAGTTGTCTTGCTTTAAAGAAAATGTATGCTCGTTTATAATGCTGCCATCCTATTCTATGTATTGTGCATTAAAAAACAAGTTATCAGCAAAGTGACAAGAACATTTTAGGTGGCTAAAGGCATTCACCTTGCTAGGAATTTTCAAAGCCCAAATCCACATAAATCTTTAACTCTGATAACCATGACAGAGACAGGTAAGTCCGGGTAAAAGTTAGAGACACCCTAATTTAACACTTTATTTTTTTATAGAGAGTACAGAATAAGTTGTTAAGAAAAACAGTTACAGAATCAGGATTGGGTGGGTGTCACAACGTGGGCACTTACAAACTATGATTCTTTCCCTGGCTGGTGTGGCTCAGTGGATTGAGCACTAGCCTGTGAACCAAAAGGTCACTGTTCGATTCCCAATCAGGGCACATGCCTGGGTTGTGGATCATGTTCCCAGCTGGTGGTGTGCAAGAGGTAACTGATGGATGTATCTCTCACATATTACTGTTTCTCTCCCTCTCTCTCCCTCCTCTCTAAAAGTAAATAAATAAAATCTTTTTTAAAAAAGAACTGTGATTCTTGGTCAAGTTATTTAACAAATCCCTGCTTTACAACAGGCAAAAAATGATCTGACTCCATAGAGCTCCATTTCCTCTCCTGGTAGGAAGGGAACAAACAAAGAGGAGGGAGAGATAGAAAGGCTTGGAGTGGAAAAGTACTGAGAAAGAATGGATAAAAGTGTTTTAGTTGAGATCTCACCTCTTGATAAGGAGATCTCCCTGGAGGCCTCTGATAGTGAAGCTCTTGAGGAGGAATCCCCCAGTGGAGGTGCCTGAGCCAGCATCCTTGGCTGGCCAGGAGGAACTGTGTCTTCAACTGCAACTCCCTTCAGTACTGCACCTAACTTACCTGCTGTGATACAAATTCTGGGGAGAGCAGCTTTCCCCCGGAGGCATGCCAGGCAACACCTTTGCAATTGCCTATGTCATCAATGGTTTCACATAGGTTATTTGCCTGGAGCCTGACCCCTCACTTGCTAGTAGTCAGAGCAGACTTTAGTAAAACTGTCTAAAATTCAATAGCTTACTGTAATTAGCTTCTATTTCATGTTTATCAAGTAACACTTTTTCCAAGTGAGAACTTGGAATCTAGGCATTTTCCATTGAATGGCATTGTCTTTACACAACGTGGCCTTGGAGGCCATTGTGGAAGGAAAATATGTGTAATAAAAAACCCTCAGAAAATCATGACCTGATCCAAAACGGCGTTCCTCACCTCCGCTCATATTTCATTGCCAGAAGCCAGTTACATGACTATAAACTACCTATAAAGAATATTGGGAAACATAGGCTTCCTCTGTGCTCAGAAACAAAAAATCAAACAGAATTTGATGAAAAACAAATAGTGTTGACCCTACAACACGCTCTGAGATTATTCCCTCACCTTTAAATGCCTACAGCAAATAAATAAATACATAAATACATAAATAAATACATAAATACATAAATACTTATAGCAATACTTCATAATATTTTTAGGGGTTAAGTGAGCAATGGCCTAGAAAATGATTGCTGTAACATCCACAACATATTAAAGTGTCAATAAATACTAGCTATCAGTATCAATATTACCTGAGGAAATTCCCCCAAGTTCATAGCAAATACTTATTCTTCAAGAAACAATAAGAGTTATGCAAAAGCAGCTGTGATTATAAAAGGTCCCATCAGTTCTCAAACTCCACTGAATGGAGAACAAAGAGCAAATAAAGAAAAAGAGAGCAAAAGGGGAAGATTGATTGTAAAAGCACAATTCCAAAAGGAAATATTAAATATTAGAATTAAAATATTCAATGAGTAGAACTATGACATACTGACCATGAGAAATAATACAGCAGAACATGAAAGTATATTAGGTGACAGTTTCAAAAAAAACCCTAAAGTTGGAAAAATAAATTAAATTGGAAAAATAAAAATTTATGTTGCAACTATATATGTATAATTAACCAAGAGTTCAATTCTAGTCTAAACATTAATTCAATTGAACAGTGAAGGCAAGATATTGCTTCATTGTCTGATGTTATGATGAAAAAACATGTTTCCACATGATGGACTAAATGTTTTATTCATGAACAGCATGCATAACTTAAATAAATCACAGAGAGGTGCTGACAAAAGTGTCTAAATACAAAAGGTAATTTAGCAAGTAAAAAGAAAGAAAATTAAGATTGAAAGAAAGACAAAAATAGGTAAGATTTAAAATATGGGAAATAGCTTGTTTAAATCAGATGTATTCTTGAAAAGAGGTGTACTATTGTCATTAGTAATATTTTTTCATATTTACCAACCATGGTAGACCTGCATTATTTCCAAACAATAATTTGCTCATTATAGGACATAACTACAAAATGTCAATGAAGTATATTAATCTATAAGAGATGTTACAATTACTACTTTTATCATATCAAATATCAATGTGTATGAAATAATTTACCAAGTTCAAAAGTCCTACATGGTACACATTTTTTAAAGTAAATATTGATGAAAATGATGATGAATATTTTGATGGCCATGATGTTGATGTTGACAAGCGATGTTATATACTCGCCTTTACTCCAGGAATCATGTGAGGAATCCCATTCTGTTTAAACAATAAAGAAAAAGGGATAATGGTGATCACATTGAACATCAGGAACGTTTCTTGAGCAGAATTTTTTGTGTGCTTCCTCTGTCTTTCCAATATCTCAGAGACTCTATTCCAAGTACTGATTTTGATTCCTAACTCCTGCCATTAAACACCTACTACTAAAATGTGAGGTTCTCATCTTAACATTTTATCTCTTTCCTTCCCTTGAGAGCATTTGGGCCTATTATTACCTCTTCGTGTTGGAGCTAAAAGCACAAGTGGCATTCTCTATCATCTGCCAATTAAGTGAGAGACATATCAAAGGGAAATAGCACGGGGATCAGGGTGCACCACATATCAACAGTAGGTAAGTAAAGCAATCTTCACTTAATATCTCCCACTCCTTGAACTGGCCTCCACCAAACAATGCTAAATACTATCATGACTCTGGACTCATGTGCAACTTTAATCTGAGACTCACCAGTATAGATGGAAAGTGTGATGAGTACGAATAGTAAAACAAAACAAGTAAGGTTTGTGAACGAGACGATTCACTTCTTCCAGCTCTCTAAATCACATTCATCTAATCAAATCATAGGGCATGCAAACATCACAGGTGGGCACATGTAGCCAGGTTTCTGGTGGTCATGAACAATTGATTGAACTAGACACACAGAGTTTATAGCAGAAAGAGAGAAGATTTATTAAGTGATACTACACTCTACAGAACATGGGAGCCAGTCGACTCGGCACAGAGATCGACCCTCAGTGGCTGGAGGGATTCTATGCTTATAGAACGGATATTTCCTGGCTAGTTTTGGCGGACCTTTTTTGTACATGTACAAGTAGTTATATTACTTTTGGGCTCTGTATATGTGTTCTCCCATGATTTTCCTTGATTGCCCACTGGGGGAGGGTGTCCAAAAATGCTAATTTATTATAATGCTATTATAAGGAAGCATGGATAATGTAGCATCTTCTGCACAGACACAGTCATGGTTCACCATGATTCAGTGCTTTTCCAGGGAGCAGGGATAACCAGTCTTAGAAGAGGGTCTCTGTCCTATACCAAAGTCCCTTTCTTAGCCCTGGAGCACCTCTGGAACCTTCTCATTCCTGAGGAACTGGTCTTAGAAGAGGGTCTCTGTTCTGTATCAATGTCCTTTGTCGGCCCTGGGGTACCTCCTGTGTTTCCACACTCCTGACTATCTCCTGCCTTATAAATGTCTTTAGCACTTCAAAGTTTAATATTAAATAGAAACTACAGTAATTATTGCCAGCCATACTTGGTAATTAATGGAACCAAAGCATATTTTACCCACAACTTGCAATTATCAAGAAATACATGCATAAATAGCAAATGGAAACTACTTTCTCTTTTCACCAGAAAGTAATAAGTGACAATTGTAAAAACCAATCCATGTTATAAAATACCACATATCATTTTATAAAAACAATGACTACATCTATTCTAATGTAGTATATGCTTTTAAACTTTTATCTTTGCTATAGCTAGTCAGATTGCCAAACCGAACATGATATAATAATTAATTATTTTTGCCTGATCTCCTCATTTATCTTGGCAAATATATTTTAACCATCATGACAATTATAAAGCAATAAAAATGTATAAAAGTACCTTTACAATACTTTAGTCCAAGTTAGAAAGCATCATGCAGTACTGAAGTACTTGAATTTTGAAACTAGTAAGCACTAAGAATTTCTATACTAGCCTACATTTATTAATTCTGGTTCTTCATGTCCTTTAGTATGTTCAAGTTACCTTTTGTTATTAGGTACCTTTTATTATTTCTTGTAGTATAATAATGCTGACAATAAATTCTCTCAGCTTTTATATATCTGAAAATGTTTTCACTCCAAACTAATTTTGAAGGATATGTTTACTAGATACACAATTCAAGATTTAAAAAAAAATCTCTGTAAATATGCCCTTCCTTTGTTTTTGTTTTTTTTTTCTTTCGTGGTCTCCTTGTTTCTAATAAGATAGAATAATTCTTACAATTCTTAGATAGTAAGATAGTATAATAAGATAGTATAATTCTTATTCTTGTCACCTGCTAAATTGTGTCTTTTTCTCTGGATGCTTCCATGATTTTCACTATAACTTTATTGTCCAGAAGTTGTACTATGATGTCATTAGCTTTGGTTCTCTTCATGTTTCTTCAGATTAGGGTTCACTGAGATTCTTTGCTCAATAATTTTGATTTTTTCATCAAACCTTGAAAGATTTTTGCTTTTATTTCTTATTCTTTTTACTTCAATATTATTATCCTCTCATTCTAAGATTTCTATTGTAAGTAATTAAGAAAACATTTTGTTTATTTTAGTCCAAATCTCTGAGACCATTTATTTTCACTACTTTTTTTTCTATTTTCCTCAAACTGGAAAACTTTTTACAACTGTCTTCAAGTTTACTTATATTTGTCATTTCCCATCTGCTATTAAATTTTTCAGTGAGCTTTTAATTTGTTACTGTAATTTTCTGTTCTATAATTCCATTTATTCATTTAATAAATAATTACTGAGTACCTAATGTATTAGCAGATATTGATGTAGATTCTAGGAATAAAGTAATGGAAAAAAGTTAAAAAATTCTATCATTATGGAATTTTTCCATTCTAGGGTAGAAGAGAGTCAAAGCAATAATGAAGTAATACTAGCTTGGCCAAAATGTCTGTTTGTTTTTTTAAGATGACTCTAGTAGCACTCTTTAGTAGCTGTCTTTAGCTTCATTGGGAACAATTTTGCTAGACTGTATTGTGACAGCTGTCATATCATGTTGTATTTTAAAAAAATCAAAATTGGCGAATTTTTGTGTAGCCACTTTAATATTGAAGATGGAAGAAAATATGCAACTTTTTAAGCATATTATGCTTTATTATTTCAGGAAAGGTAAAAATGCAACTGAAACTTAAAAAAAAATATTAATGCAATATATGGGAAAGGTGCTGTAACTGATTGAACGTATCAAAAGTGGTTTGCGAAGTTTTGTGCTGGAGATTTCTCTCTGAACAATGCTTCACAGTCGGGGAGACCAGTTGAAGTTGATAACAATCACTTTGAGACACTAATTGAGTATGTAATACCACATGAGAGATAGCTGATATACTCAAAATATCCAAATCAATAAAGTTATTGGTGAAAATGAAAAATGTGCCTTATTTTGCAGGGGAAAAAAAACTACACACACTTTCTGGCCAACCCAATGAAGGCAGTGTGTCAGGAATAAAGGATCACTACAGAGAAAAATGAAGCAGAGAAGAGCAAAAGCGACTGTGATTCATTTGTGAAAATAAAAATTCTATATATTTACTGTGCACAATGTGATGTTTTGATACATGTGTATACACTCATCGTGAAATGATTACTACAATAAAACTAACGTGTTCATCACCTCCCATAGTTACTATTTATTATTTATTTACTTACTTATTATTTCTTTTTGTAGTCAGGCCACTGGATAACTACTCTGTTAGAGAATTTTAAGTATGTAACTATTAACTACAGTCACCATGCTGTACATTAGGTTTCCAGAACTTTATAATTTTTTCGATCTTCTTTCCTTTATCAGCTGAAATTCCCTATCTATATGCTAATTGAAATTATTTATTTTTAATTTTTAACTCTTTTAACATATACATAATAGTTGCTTTAAAGCTTTTTGTGCTCAATAAATCATCTTTTTTCTTCATATAATTTGCAAATTTGGTTGAATGTTAGAAATTGTAGATAACACATTATATGAATTCTGGATTGCTATTGCCCTTTATTAATGTTGTTTCTTATTTTTACCAGTGTACAGCACAGGATTAATTTTTCCCAAGAGATGTTTCACTTTTGCCTTCAACTATTTTCCCCAAAGTATTGTAAGACATTGTATGAAGGAGATCTTCATCCGTAGGAGTGCTCTAAGGCAGCTCCTGCTGCACTTCCACTGTAAGAGGAGGTGTTGCAAGATCTTGATTTTAATGGAAGTGATGGGACCCAAGTGGCGACAGTTAGATCATGGCTCTCAAACACCAGGGACAAGGTAGACATGTGACTACACTGGATAATAGGACTGGAATGCCATCTTAATTACATGATTTGTGGAGCATTTGATGATGGTGCATAAATTTGTTCCTAAATTTGAAATAGATAGGTAACCACCTAAATTCTTAGTTGATCTACGATCGAATTTTTAAAAATACCTTCTGGATCTTAGAAACAGATCTCTTAACCTATTCTAACAGTGGGTCATGGAATTCAATCCATTTCCTAGATCTAAGACAGTCTATAGATTCAGAGCCTCTTAATGAAGAGGAGGCTGGTGTTCCTGAAGCGAGAATCCTAAAATGTTGTAATAAATACTTACCATAAATATACTCCTAAACTTATAAACAGTGACCTGTAGCAACTCGTTAGATGATTAAGGGAGTTGATCTGTGAGGAAATAGTAAGCAGATCTGCAGAGGTTATAATTGAGATCTATAGGTGCAGGCGGTTATTGACATAGTGATAAATGGAGTGCTGCTGAGCCCACCTGAAAATCAGCTCAGCGGGTTTTGAATATACTTCATGATCGTTACTAAGGACTTGAATTCATATGGTCATATAGGTGCTCAGCATATTGTAGAATAGCCATGCTCTTCCCTCATTCTGGGTCAAGGGAAATTAAGTTATCAATGATCAGTTAAAGTATGTGAAACTGCTCTCAATCAAAAAAAAAATTAAGTATAGTATGGCAGACTTGGCGGATTATTGCACAGAATTTGAAATATGGAAAACTGGTGATTTTTATTAACTTCCACAAAATTAAATTATTTTTTCTTATATGGAAGACAGATAACTCTTGAAGTATAATTTTATTTTTCCAGTTTTATTGAAATATAATTGGTTACAGCACTACATAAGTTTAAGGTATACAGCGTAAGTACTTACATGTATTGTGAAGTGATTACCACAATAAGTGTAGTTAACATTAATTATCTCCCACATTATGCTAAGTGAAATAAACCAGGCAGTGAAGGACAAATATATCATTTCACCTCAGTGAAACCTAATCAACAAAACAAACAAGTGAACAATATATAACCAGAGACACTGAAATTAAGAACAATCGGACAGCAACCAGAGGGGAGGTGGGAGGGTTATGGGGGGTGGGGGGAAGGGTTTTCAGGAACAGTTATGAAGGACACATGGACCAAACCAAGTTGGGGGGTGGAATCAGGGGAAGGAGGTAGGGATGGCTGGGGTTGAGGGAGAGTGGTAGAGGGTAGATGCAGACAACTGTACTTGAACAACAATAAAACAATTTAAAAAATTCATTATCTCCCAGCTACCAAAAAAAAGTAAGAATTGAGGCAATATAAATACACCAATAGAATTCACTAATATTCCTATACTCTAAATCACGGAAAACTTCTAACCTGTGAGAATGATGTAACAGAATACTCAAGTCTTACTGACATAACCCACAAGGAAGCAACACAGTCACACCTCGGTACTCGTTGGCTTCGGAGCTCGTCAAACCCTGTACTCATCACATTTTGATGAGAAGAAAATGTTTCAGTACTAAGTGCTTACTAGGGATTCCTGGTGCTTGCTTGGGACTTTCTGCACTTGCTAGAACTCGCGTGAGTCGTGACACTGCCCCTCAAGGGAAAATGCCTCCTCATTCCATCCTCATTGGTTTCGGCACTTGTCCTGAGTGCCGGAACACATTAACGGTGAGTACTGAGGGGCCACTGTAACTTGAAAGTTTGCAGTGCCATCCTCCAAGATGTGTTATTATGTTTTAAGGATGGACCAATATTTTTCATATTGTTTGAGTAAAATTATGATTTCAAGGTTTGGAAATTAGGTCATTTGCCTGGTTATAAAGATTCAAGGCTTAGGACAAAGATCAGACACTTTGTGTGTATTGTAGCCATGTTACCGTTGGTGAGGTATGGTGAGGCCAGATGCAGATGAAGAGGGAAAAACTGGGAAGAGTCTTACAATTTTTTTTATACTTACAGTTTCCTAAGGAGAACATAGGATACCACTCAGACACGCAGAAAAGCACAGAGGCCAGCCACAGGCAGAGGGAAAGAGGGGGGATAAGTTCTTTTATTTTTTTTTTCAGGAAGGAAAGGGTGAGACAGGGCAAGCAGGTTTATGATTTCTAATTTGGGGACACAAGGGCTATCTCTAGTTTTTGGGTACCTGGTCCTCAGGGACGGAGCCAGGTGTATAGTGCCTTGGAGTGTGAGAGAAAAGGGGGATGAGACTTAATTGACTTCAAGAAGGGGAACTGATAGTCAAAGCCTGAACACTGAGTCAACACAGCATTGAAAAAAAAACCACCATGTCAAAGTATGCCGTACTGTAAGAAGTACACACTCATACTCAAGAAGAAAATATATTTCATCTGTGTCCATGCATATATATGCATGAACATATATATGGTTATATCTGTGGGTATATGTGTCCATAAATATGTGCCCACAGATTTGAGCATTAATGTTTGAGTTTAGCCTTCAATGTTAAAAATCTTCATAGATTTTTATAGTATTCTGTAAGGCGCACTAGCCATAATTATTTGGCAAAGTGCTTTACGATTTAATGACCATTAGGATTTTGTAATAATGAATGTCATAATACATAGAAGCCAATTAGAGGGGTGCTAAAAATACATCCTAATTTCCTCCTGATACTTTCTGAATATACATATCCTTTAGATTATCCTCATATCTCTAGTGGTAAAAAGACGATCTCTAAAATACTTATACTGTAAAGGGCAAACAGACTAGGCACTGTAGAAGAAACAGTGATTTTGGAGGCAGAGAGAATATCCAAAGTAAACCACAATAAAGAAATTGTGGTTTTACTCCAAACATATCACAATCAAAGTACAGCAAACTGTGGTGAGAGAAGTTATTAAAAACAGCCAGAGAAATAAAAATGTAAGATTGCCTACTGGATAACGAAGGAAAAATTTAGACAACACTTGGGATATATTAAGAACTAAAAAAAATCATTGAAATTCAAATTTAACAATGTCCTATATTTTATACGGCAACCCAACCAAGAACCAAAAAGATATACCGTATATTTAAAACAGAGTAAGTCTTTACCTTAGATAGAAAGCTTTGAGTGATGACCAGGTGCACTGCAGATGAGAATAAAAGACAGCTCGATGAGAAAACTGAAATTATTCATGCTTGGGTAGTGAAGGCTTGACACTTTGTTTATTGTTGTTATTGGCTCTCATGCGTTTATTCATTTACTACTGCTCATTTAATGTGATTGAACAGCCTAATAATAGGGGAGGCTGTTAAGCAGGCCGCTGGAGCTCCTACAGTGCTTCTCTATCAGGCGCTGCTCCTCTCCAAGCAAGCCCTCCTCGGTCTTCTTGCAAGTGCGCCTTGCTTATCTTCTTTATTCAGTGTGTCCTACCCTCTTTTGGGTCAGGCTTATTTCCGTATTTTTCCTACATATGTTTTGAGGACAAGCTCAAAAGTAATTTCTTCTGTAAAATGTTTCATGAACTCTAAAAACATGTCACCAGAAAAAGAGAATAATTTAGAGATTACCCGGTTTTCCACTAGCAGTCTTTGTATAGTAATCGTCACCTTGTCATGTAACTTCTCTCTGGAGAGACTAACCTCCTGAGTGACAGGAGCAGTATATTATTAACGGTATTATTTGTTACTATTTCCACAGAGCATAGATCACTGAGTGGCATGTGCTCAAAGTATGAGTTCAATGAAATTAAATTTATAGGAATAAAAAATCCTTACAGTGGTCCATAGTTTACTGACATCGTGTTAACATTGATGAAGGACAAATGCTGCTATACTTTCTGTTCAGCTGCCTCATACAAAAAGATATCACAAATATTTGAAGGAATTACTGCTGGGGCTCTTGAGGTAATTTATCACTAGGTTTAGCAAATGTGCTCGTACAAATCAATGGGCTGTTATGTTGACCTTTGGCTGATTGTTTGCTCTGACTCTGGCGTTTACAATACACTGTGCACTCAACTCTGCTCTTCCAGTCCTTTTTAAAGGTGTTGTGGCAACTTTGTCAATAAGCACTGCCAGAAAACCCGGTTGGTGTTTTTGTTTTTAGTTCTTTGCTTTTTACTTAGTAATGAAAAAGCTGTTTAAATAATAGCAGAGATCTAAAAATGTCTCTACAGAATATTACTGTTACTTACAGAATGTTTTTATGTGGCCCGCAAGTGTAATTGGGTGTAACATGAAACCCAAACTCAAAAGTGACATGTCGCTACAAAGGAGGAATGACACCAAGCATAATTACGTGAAATATTGGGTCTGAGTGATGTTTAAACTTGTCAGAATTCAAATATCATGTATATATGTCTATGGACCATACTAACACAGTACAAACAGTTCACCATTAACCAGATAGATATATATGTCTCTATCTACGTATTATTTATATGTATACTTTTATCCTTTACAATTAACCAAACAATTTAGTGAGGTCACAGAGGTAAGTTACGGGTGAGTGAGGATATTCCCCTCTGATTCATAGCTATGATTCTAGTAATTGAACAAAAATGTAATAAGAATCAGTTCTAATATGTATTGAGGAGATTATGCCCAGTAATTCTCTCCTAAGTTCTTTTCACACATTTTTTCATGTAATATGCACAATACTAATAGGTTTTTTAGATACAGAAAGTTAAGCCTTGAACAGTTAAATAACATGCCCACTGTTACAATGACTATAGGTAAGAAAATCAAAACTTGAATGTCATTTCTGTTTTCCAAAACCATTGCACACTTCCTCTCCAGCCTTCTACAGTGTCTTATAACACCACCAGAGAAACAGAACTTTGGAGTGGAGGGAAAAACATGTACATTACAAACTAGAACCAAAAACTGTAATAAACACTGAAGGATCAGAAGGCTAATGATGTCACGAATGGGAAATTTTCAGATGAAGCAAGTAGAGTTGTGTCATGGTAGATGATAGGAAGGAACAGAGTCATTAATTTATTTGGCAATATTTATTAAATGACTTCTACGTGCTTCCTAGTGTTCTAGTTTCTGCTAGTATAGTACTAACTCCATAGATAAAGCTCTGTTCTTATTGAGATAAAAGTCGAATGAAAAAGGATACACAGTAAGCAAGTAAACCATTAAAGAAACAAAATCAGCCCTGCCTGGTGTGGCTCAGTGGATTGAACGATGGCCAGCGATCCAGAGGATTACCAGTTCGATTCCCAGTCAGCGCACACACCTGGGCTGCAGGCCAGGTTCCCAGAGTGGAAGGGGGACACAAGAGACAATTGCACATTGATGTTTCTCTCTTTCTCTTTGTCCCTCTATTCCCCTCTACAAATAAATAAATAAATAAATAAATAAATAAATAAGTAAATAAATAAATAAATATTAAAAAATAAAGAAACACAATCATTTCAGCAAAGGTTAAATATAACGGAGACAATAAAAAGTGAGTGCTGAAGTATAAGTCTTAAAGAGCTGCCTATTCACATTGAGTGACTGGTGGAACCTCACTAAAGTGCTGATATGTAGCTGAGACTTGAATGACAAGAATAAACAGTCCGGCATACGGATGAGGGAAACGCTTTCTATGAAGAGGGAAGATGACGGCAGTCAACCTAAGGCAGAAAAGTGTACTCAGCTGATGAAAGAAAGCAAGCTTGCGTGGCTAACGTATGAAGAGAAGGGCCACAGTCATACTCAGCAGGTCCCGCTATAAAATGAAAATGTACAGCCCCTTGTTGAAGAGTATTAAGACTGCTAAGACAGCAAGAGCAGAAGATTAAACCAAATCGAGACTTTCCGAGCACAAAGCCCTGTGACTGCACGGTACACCAACACTGAAAGTCATAAGGGAAGAAGGAAAACAAGATATGCCTCAGAAACAGATTCTACTGAGCCCCATGAGCCCAAGGAAGAGTTTGATTTTATTGTAAGTGTGGCGAGAAGACAATGGAAAACTTTAAACAGGAAGTGATGAGTCTGATTTTAATTAGAAAGGTGCAGTCCAGCTATTGTGCAGAATGGGACATGGGGGCCATGAGGAGAAATTGAGAAAACAATTGCTAGGCTGGGTCAGTAGGTATGGAGTTTGGAGAAAGACTATAGAGGGGAAGACTAGTATAATAAAATGAAAGCCAAGCAGTGAGAAGCTACCAACAAGGGGTATATAAAGATACACAGAGAGGGGCAACGTTGCTCTATTTAGACAGGACTTAGTGAGGGGGAGGGTGGTGTGTTGAGAAATCTCCCGCTTTTAATTACATGGCCTCTACAACTTTTGGATGGCACTAAAGTACACAGTTTTTTTTTTATTGTGAGCTTCCTAGAGACTGTTGATTCTCACAGAATGCTTTTGCTGATTTTTGCCAAAATCTTGTGTTTATTGGTAACTCATGATTGCAAATGATGATCAAGTGCACTTGCAGCATGAATATTGCTTAATTTTTTTCTTTTACATTAATTAGGAAGACAAGCATGAAAGAACTCATATGTACTTTGGAATTTTATTCATTCATCAATGACTTAAGTGATTTCTATGAACTAGATGGTCATTAACTAGATTTTTATAACTCAGATATTTACAAGTCACGGAAGTGATTATTTCTTGGTTTGTGTATATAATGTTTTCTTTTTCCCCAATCAAAATCTATACCTGCTTGGTTGTCCTTTAAAACATCATAAGAAGGTTGAAGAAAAATTGTGATTTAAGAGAGTAGCCTTTGAAATTCAAATCCTGTCACTGTTATTCACAGCCCATGTGAATAGAATACTTAATGCTCTAGTTCTCAGTCTCCTTATCTGTAAGACATATAATGGTGCATAGATTAAAGTAGAAAATCTGATACTTTCCAAGTAATAGAATATCTCTTCTTTTTGTGTGTGTGTTATTCACACAGTGGTCACCAGAGACATGACATCTATTTAAGTTTAATCTAAGTTATAAATATTTTCTTCATCACTCTCTTAAGCCTAAAAAATCAACACAAAAGAGCATTGGTAGTATTTACTGGTTCCCAGGATATGACTATTTCAGATAGGTCTAATTTAAATTTAACTTTATGATGCCAAGCAATGCAGAGTTAAGTAGAGGTATGCGGGAACACATTTATGCAGTATTTTCATTATGGGTATGCAATAGATGTAAATAAGCTCAAGAGCATAGGTAACAGTAAAATATGACCCATGTCTGTTCAGAAAGTATCCAGCCATGTAATATGAAAAATAGACATTTATTGAAGAAGATAAAAGAAACAATGTACATAGGACAACGATGCCTCAGTTCCCTTCAAAGTAGGCACCTTGGGACCACATGCAGTTCTCCCAATTGCCATCAACTTCCTTATCATATTTTCCTGGATCTCATTAACTGTCAGAAATCTCTTCCCTTTCAAAGGTGATTTTAGTTTTGGGAAAAGCCAGAAGTCACAAGGCACCAAATCGGGGCTGTAGGGGGACCAAGTCACCTGGGTGATTTAATGTTTTACCAAAAAACTCTACACAAAATATGATGAATGAATGGGCATGCTGTCCTGATGAAGCTGCCAGTCATGAGTTGCCCATAGCTGCAGCCTTCTGAGTCATCCAAATAGTCGTCACAGAGGAATGTTCAAGCTTAATGAAAAATTTGATGTGGATTCATTGCTCTACTTGCTCAGTCATTTTGAATGTGATGACCACACATGCTCATTCAACTGCCCTACCTCCCACTGACTAGTGTACTAGTCCACTGACTAGTACAGTGAAGTCATCATTGTTCACACATGCACATTCAGTCCACTCTCCTTGGTTGTCAATTTACATCAATGTTATGCAAACCATTCTCATTTTGTTAACAATGGTTGGACTTTTTCCAGACAGACCTCATATGTATTAAATGATGAGTTTTGAGCACTTATCACTATTATTATTTTGATTGTGGTAACATTAGTTTACAACATTGTGTAGACTTCAGGTGTACATTATAATAAGGCTTTGTATATCCTGTCAATACATTGAGCTCACCACAAAAAGTCTGGTCTCCATCCATGCCCATATAATTGGCCCTCTTTACCCATTTCACCCTTCCTCCAGCCCATTTCCCCTCTGGTAACCACCAATCTGCTCTCTGCCTCAGTGAGTTTGTTTGTTCACTTTTTGTTTGTTTTTATCACATATGAGGGAAATCATACAGTATTTGCCCTCTGTTGCTTTTTAATTAGCATAATGCTCTCAAGGTTCACACATATTACTATAAATGGTGAGATTTCATATTTTTAATGGCTGAATAGTATTCCATTATGTGTGTGTTCCTGACCTGCTTATCTATTCATCTATTATTGGGCACTTAGTTTGCTTTCATGTATTGACTGTGTAAATAATGCTGCAATGAACATGAAGGCATATATCTCTATGAATTAGTGTATTCATAACCTTTAGAAAAATATACAAAGTGAAACAGCTGGCTAAAATGATAGCTGTAGTTCCAATTTTTTTAGAAATCTTCACACCGTTTTCCACAGTGGTTGTACCAATTTACATTCCTACAACAGTGTATGAGGTTTCCCTTTTCTCTGTATCTTCCCCAACACTTGTTACTTCTTTTTAATGACTGCCGTTCTAAAAGATGTGAGGTGATATCTCATTGTGTTGTGTTTACATATCCCTGATGATTAGCAATATTGAGCATCATTTCATATAGCTGTTGACCATGGGTATGTTTACTTTGGAAAATGTCTATTAAGATCCTCAGCCCATTTTTAAATCAGGTTATTCTTTTTGTTGTCGTTCTTGTTGTTGTTATTGAGTTATATAAGTTATTTATATATTTTGGACATTAACCCCTTATCAGATGTATGTTTGAAAATATATTTTCCTATTCAGTACTTTGCCTTTTCGTTTCATTTATGGTTTTCTATGCTGTACAGAAGCTTTTTAATTTGATTTAGTCCAATTTGTTTATTTTTGTTCCCCTTGCCTTTGAAGTAAAATTCACAAAAATGTCACTAAAATGGATGTCAAAGAGCTTACCACCTATGTTTTCTTCTATGTATTATATGGTTTCATGTGTTACATTAAACCCTTTATTGATTTTGAGTTAGTTTTTATGTATGATTTAGAATCATGCCCTAGTTTTATTCTTTTTCATGTGGCTGTCTAGTTCTTATGGTTCCATACAAATATTAGGATTATTTCTTTAATTTCTGTGAAAAATACCATTGGGATTTTGATAGGGATTTCATTGAATATAGAAATTGCTCTAGGTAACATGGACATTTTAACAATGTTAATTCTTCTAGTTTATCAGTATGGAATATTTTCTCATTTCTTTGTGTCTACTTCAATTTCTTTCAACTATGTCTTATAGTTTTCAGTGTACAGGTGTTTTACCTTCTTGTTTAAATTTTTCCCCAGGTATTTTATTCTTTCTGTTGGAACCGTAAATAGGATTTTTAAAAAATTTTATATTTCTAATAGTTCATTCTTAGTGAACAGAAACACAACAGATTTTTTTATACTGATTTTATACCTGAAGATTTTACTGTATTCATTTATTTTCTACTAGTTCTTTGGTGGAGTCTTTGGGATTTTCTATGTAAAATTATATAAAATTATGTCCTTCACAAATAGAGACAGTTCTATTCTTTTGAGTTTGGATCTTATTTATTTATTTATTTATTTATTTATTTATTTATTTATTTTTCTAGCTTAATAGTTTTCTAGCCTGGATAGGACTTAACAACACTCTGTTGAGTAAAGGTGATGAAAGTGAACATCCTCATCGTGTTTCTGATCTTAAAGGGAAATTTTCAACCTCCCACAATTGAGTTGATGTTAGCTGTGGAGTGCTCACATACAGACTTTATTATGTTGCACTACATTTTCTGTACACCTAGTTTCTCTATACCCTGGGCATGTGGAAAGCTGAACATGCATATGACATTTTTGGATTCCTAGAAACACATAGGAAATATGTAAAGCCCCACTAGATATCTCATTCTCCAGTTTATCCTAATTTTTGTTGTCAGAATCTCATTAGGTCTGGTTTAGGTGGCTGCAACATTAAACAATTGCCACTAATGGTTTTCTAAATGACACATATGGTTAGAGCTGTTTCACAGAGAAACTCAGAGTCAGACCAGACAAAGCCAATTAGAGCATGAGCCTTTCTGGGTTCTATCAGATAGATCAAACAGTGGCACTCTGGTGGGGATAGGGCTATGGTGGTGGTGGTGGTGGGGAGCTTCCGACCCACTCAAACCCCTCAAGTGAAAGACTACCAGAGGGCTGGCTTTTACAGCTACTATCGAGGAATTGCTGTAGATCCTCACAGATACTACTATGCTAGGGAGAAGGAAGAAGGCAAGTTAAAATACCACAGAGCTCACTGTCTTTATACCATAATCTTGGCTTTTTTCTTGTAACTTTTCAGATTGTTGCAAATGTAAGGGTAATGTCCAGAGTTCTAAATAACGTTTTCACAATTTTTGTTCTCATTTTCATTGCATTTACGAAGGAGAGTATATCATAAGTATTTAATCTCCCATTCTGGACTTTTTTTCTACAGCATTTTCCTAAATACACAAATAAAACAAACATCTGTTATGTGTGATTTGGATAATGACATCATTCACTAGTCATTCACATATATAAATCACAAAGTTATTGAATATCCTCTGTAATTTAGGTATTATTTGAAATAAAACACTTTGAGGGACATAAAATGTCCAAGTTTCTGAACACTTTACTTCCTTGCAAAATTACTCAAAATAAGCCTAGGATTGATAGCCTTTTATTTAGCATCACCTAAGTATCTTGAAATGGTGTGTTTTACACATTGGAACTATATAATTCTGATCTGAACTCCAGGATTCTCACATCTAATCCCAACAAAACTTTCCTGAACAAGCTCTGTTAGTCCTATCTTAGGTTACGTTTTTGTGTACAGGGCAGGGCAAAAGATTGTCTACAGTTTTTCATGTGAAAAAAACAGGAGGCTCCAAGATGGCTGTAGAGTAGCTGGAAGCCCCATCCACTTGCTCCCAGACCTAGCCCAGTCTTGCAGCTAAACCACAGAGCAACCAACTCAAAAATCCACCAGAGAGTGAATGAAAATGTCTGTGAGGATGAGAGTACATACACAGACAAGAGTGTGGGGAGTGTGGTGAGTGGGCAAGAGCCTGCCCACCTACCTGCAGGGCACTTGGGAGCAGGCAGTCCAGGCTCTCTTAGCAGAGCAACTGCCTCCACTGTAGCTCAACCAACACTTCTGGCGGTGCAGATTTGGGGCACCTGTGGAGTGGCAAAGGGGCCACAAGTCCCAGGAGTGGAGAAAAACAGCTGGGGAGGTGCTGGCTACAGAAACCGCATGGTGGTTGCAGGCCCACCTGAGGCTGAGAACAACTGGAGGGAGTGGCGAGGACATCTGCCTTGTGTCACGGTATCACTGTGGGACTCTTCCCAGAGCCATCCAGGAGAGATCCAGACAGAAACTCCACCTAAAACTGTTGGAGGCCATGACAGGTTGTGGCCAACATGGACCGAGAGGAATTTTTAGTGATGTGGGGGGAGAGGGAGTGTGTGGAGAACAGGACCCCCAGGCTTGGTGCTGCAGCTGGTGCTGCAGCATGGGGGCCACACAGAAACTCCTTTAAGGAACCCAGTGCTTGTGTATGCATGTGCACATACACAGCAGCCTTCAAATCAAGAAATCAGAGGAGTGGAATCACGCTGAAGGGACTGTGCAACCGAACACAGGACAGCTGGCGAGCAGGAGACTGTACAGTTTGGAGAGTTCACCTTGTGTCTCTCACAAAGGTGTGGCAGGCTGGGGACTAGATGCCAGGAACTGAACACCTAAGATTTGCTGCAGCAAAGATTGGTGAGCCCAACCCCCACTGGGGGGATTACAAGCCCTGCAGATCAGTGAGGCCAGGTTAAGGAGTCCCCTGCTGGACACATTTCCACAGGGCAAAGCAAAATAAAACTCTGAAATGGCCCTCAACCAGACATTATGAGCTACACTGTTCCACGGGATCAGGGCCAAGATATAAGAGACAGATGCAAAAAAGGAGTGTTCAGGGCCCTGCCCAGCCGCACACCTACACAGAGCTGCTGTCTGCACCAAGCAATAAAGAGCTGTCCCTTTTTCACAGATTGGCTTCTCACAGGAGACAGACAGCTAATTCAAGAGGAGCCACACATAATTGGAAAGAATCTGGGACAGACCAAGAGGTGTGGTGAGGGGGTGGAGGACCACTCCTACCATCTTCCCTGACTGAACAGTGCCCCCCAGGGGTGACATACAGTTCCCACTCTCTGGAGGCAGGTGGAGGAGGCACTGGCAGTCCGCTCAGGTCATCAACCCAAACACTTCTGGGCCCTGGGCTGAAGGAAAGCTGGCAGGGTAGAACAGTGGGGACCGACTAAACCTGAAGCAGACAGCCACAGACTGTGGACTGCTTATAGTCTCGAACAGGATGCATAGGGTCAAATTAGGACACCATCTGACATTACCAGGGGAGGATCCAGAAAGAGAAGACAGTGGTAAAACGACTCTGCTGAGATGAACTCCACCGTGGTCTTCTTCATTTCTCTTCTGCATAGCTTTTTAATATTTATTTCTTTTCCTTCAAGTTTGTTTCTATTATTTCATTAGTTTTTTAAATTTGAGTTTATTTCAAATCTCATATTTTGCTTCTCCCTTGCCTTACTTCATTTTGCTTTCTTCCTTCCCCTTCTTATTTTTGTTTTAAATTTTATTTTTTCTCTTGCTACCGCTTGTTTCTATTCTACACTCTTATTATTTATCCCTGCTCCAGCCTCTCAGAACAATTTTCCTTGTCATTAGTCATTTCACATTCCTTTTTCTGTTTTTTGTTTTCTTTAATTTTTTTAAATTTATTTTTAGAGAGAGGGGAAGGGAAGGAGAAAGAGAGGGAGAGAAACATCAATGTTTGGTTGCTTCTCACACCCCCCCTAATGGGGACCCAGCCCACAACCCAGGCATGTGCCTTGACTGGGAATCGAAGTAGCAATCCTTTGATTTGCAGGCCCGCTCTCCATCCACTAAGCCACACCAGCCAGGGCCCCTTTCCTGTTCTTAAATTACTGTTATTCTGTCTCCACCTTTATCAATCTTTGTTCATTGATTGTTGATATCTGGTAGTTGTTGCATTTCTTCAATTTTATTTCTAGATCTTCACTAGTTTTGTATTTCAAATCTCAAATTTTAACATTCCTCTCTTCCACTCCATTTTTCCTTCCTCCTTCTGTGTCTTTTTTTTTTTATTTAAAATTTTAATTGTTCCTGGTCTTAGCCTGCTTCTCACTCTTCATTCTTAATTTTCCTTCTCCCTCTATCCTCTCAAAATCACTTTTCTTTCTTCTAGACATTTCATAAGTCTTTCTTTCTTTTCTTGTTATTCCCATTCCATCTATATTAATTTTTGCTCATTTGTTATTGATACTGCTGTGGTGGACCTTTTTCTCCATTTCAGTCCCTCTTTTTTTCTATTATATATTTTTAAATATTTGTGTAAACATAATACTATATTATTCCCTTTTCTTATTCCATTCTGCCTTCTTCTTCCTTTTTTATTTATAATGTGAATTTCTTTCTTTCTTTGTTTGCCTTGATTCTATTCCCTACTCTTCTTATTTCTCCTCCCACAAACCTCTCAAAATCATTTTTCTTTCAGTCAGTCATCTCGTATTTGTTTTTCCTTTCTTATAATAGTCTCAATCTTTTTACCCCTTTATTACTATTTGCTTGTTTGCTATTGATAGTGTGGTTGTGGGTAATGGTTATTTTTACGAGTGTGGGATAGTTTCCAAGGTTACTTCATTTGGTTCTGGCAGCACCTGTAGAATGGTATACAAGACATTGTGGGCAGTGTGACTCTTAGTCAGCCAGCTGGAGGGAAGGACCCACCAAAGAATTACTAACAACAACCAAAACCCTGTTACAACCACAGAACCTAGATAAATAGTATAAAGGACACCCAGGAACATCAAGTCAGTAAATCAAGGAAACTTAACCACAGAGTCCCACTGGTCTCCAACCACAGAAGGTCATACCACAAAGACAGGGTGGCAAAGTAGATTAATCTAATATGCCTAAACAAACAAGAAGAGTCCCCTAAAAGGGGAAACAAAACAACAACGCCCAACTGAAAGGAATGCAGGAATCCCCAGAAAGAATGCTAAATGAAATAGAGGTGAGCAAATTATCAGACATTGATTGAAAAATAATGGTAATAAGGATGCTCAAGTAGCTCAGTGAGGACTACAAGGAACTCTATAGAAGCTATGGGTACTTACTGGGAACTACACCATCATGAAAAAGGACATAGAAACTATTAATAGATAGAGCCAGGAGGAAATGATAGGACAGGAGGAGGCCCTTTGAAGGCAACCATGAGGCTGATGTGGCCCTTGGTGAAAATGAGTTTGACACCCCTGTAAGGGCAAGGGAAATAAAGGAAAAAATAAACAATTGGGACTACATCAAATTATTTTTTTCACAGCTAAAGAAAACATCAGCAAAATGGAAAGTGATCCAACCATATGGGGAATGTTTTTCCAATGATAACCTCAGACAAGTGTTTGATATCCAAAATATAGAAAGAACTCATAAGACTCCATAGCAGGAAGACAAACAATTCAGCTAAAAAAATGGGCAAAGAACCTGAACAGACACTTCTCCAAGGAGGACATACAGAGGGTATATAGATATATGAAAGGATGTTCAGCATCACTGGCCATTAGAGAAGTGTGAATTAAAACTACAATGAGATGCCACCTCACACAGATCAGAAGAGCCATCACTAACAAATCAACAAACTGTAAGTGCTGGTGAGGACGTGAAGAAAAGGGAACCCTTGTGCACTGTTGGTGGGAATACAGACTAGTGCAGCCACTGTAGAAAACAGTATGGAATTTCCTTAGGAAACTAAAGTGTAAATGTCTTTTGACCCAGCAATTCCACTGCTGGGATTACCATATTTCTGGGAATGTAAGACACACCTAGATTTTAGAAGAGGAAAATAGGAAAAAAAATTGAAGCAAAAGATGTGGCAAAATACTTAATAACCTGTGACCTCGCTCTGCCCCCCCCCCACCATAGCAAGCCAGGTAAGCTACATTCAGACTATAAGATGCATCCCCATTTCCTCTCAAATTTGGGGAGGGGAGTGCGTCTTATAGTCCAAAAAATATGGGTATATCCTATGAATCCTGAGACTACAATAGAAAAGAACCTATGTACCCCTATGTTCATAGCAGCATTATTTATAATAGCCATGTTCTGGAAACAGCCTAAGTGTCCGTCAGTAAATGAGTGGATCAAAACACTGTGGTATATTTATTTACACAATGGAATACTACCCAGAAAGAAAGAAGGAACGCCTACCTTTCGCAACAGCATGGGTGGAACTGGAGAGCATTATGCTGAGTGAAATAAGCCAAGTGGTGAAAGACAAATACCATATCATCTCACCTATAAGAGGAGCCTAATGAACAAAACAACAAATGAGCAAAACAGAACTCAAGGCATGGAAACAAGGACCAGACTGACAGTGACCAGAGGAGATGGGGAGGGAGGACATGTGGCAGGAAGAGGAAGGACAAGTCAAGGAACATGTGTGAATGACCCATGGACATGGACAATAGTGTGGAAATTGATTGTGGGAGTCGGGGCTGGACTGGGCAGAGGACAGCAAAGGGGGAAAATTTGAGACAACTGTAATAGAACAATAAAGTAGTTATTAAAAAACAATAATTAATAAATAATAGAAGAGTAAACTCTTGTGTACTCACAATTATACACCTACATTTGCCTACCCCTGTATAGTCACCACAAAGGCAAAACATTATTGCCTTCCCTCAATCCTCCAAAATGTCCCTGAACTAATAAATTAATATCTACTATTTTGTGCACACATACTTTGTATCAAGCACAGTTCTAAATTTTCATTGCATATAATAATGTAATACAACAATCATGAGATAATTATTCAGAAATGTTGAATAACTTGGCAAAAAGGTCCTAGCTACTGAGGACTAGTGTCAAGGTTTAAACCCATACTCTAGGGTTCAAAGCCAATATTATAAACCTCTCTGCGGTTATGCATGCAGATAAAATATGCCCCCAAGAGATTATGCCCATTAAACAGCACTACTGTCATATCCATTTTCCTGAGCAAAATTATCATCACTATTGTCGGGTGAATGGAACAACCCAAATGAGTGACAAGGCTACGGGAGACAAATCTCTAGGGTTTGATTTAAACCCATCAGGATAAGTAGCTGCAGGTACATCACGCTCTGGATTCCACAGTAACAGTCATCTGCATTGGAAATGTGTCCAGGGAGAGAAAGTTTTGGGTGAGAAGACTTTGGTATATTACACCTATGAACAACTTGTCAGGGCATTACTCTTTCAGCAACATGTATTGTATATGATGCAATTGGTAGTTGTATTCCTAACAGAAGTAGGCTTGGAAAATGTAAGCAACGCGTGAATTAATTTCTCACCTGATTCTATTACATCCACAGGAATCCCACAACGACTGTCAAGGGAAAACCCATGTTTGTAAACACCTTCTTCAGTGTTCTGTGTCCCCTGTGCAGCCAAACCATGGGGGAGCAATTAAAGCCACACCTGAAAAGGAGCAGCGTGTTGTTCACGGACGGCTGGGGGTGGACGTTTGCCACACGCTGTGTTCCAAGGGGACACAACCTGTCTGCATGAGAATTCTTTAGGACATGGTCTCCACACAGTCATCCCTGCATTTTGCATTATTTGAATCACATTTGCTTGTCTGGGAAAAGCTCTCACCAAAGTCACTGAATCATAAATACGCTACATAATTTTGTAAAACACGCTGCAATGTGATTCATACACTCAAGGGCAAAATAGGGTATTAATCAATGTCAGGCTTTGTGTTTTCTCCTCAGGTTTGATTCTGCAATAGGACTATTTAGCTTGAAGATATTTTTGTACTTTGAAGGGTAACCTTGAAACTGACAAACTAAAGGAGGCCAAGGGGGTATTACAGATTGTATTTGTATGTTTATGTGTGTCTGTGAACATCTTGTGTATGTGTACATATTGTATATGTGTACAGAATATGAAAACGAAAATGAGAATTTGTATTAATAGATGCCTTCAATTAATTGCCAATTGTATTATAGGTATTGTATTATAGGTACTCTTGTTACAGCATATATATTTTAATGACTGATATAACCAGTCTATAAACTCTATAAATATATCATCTCTCTTCTTTGCTCTTATATTTCTAGCATATAGAACAATGTAGAAGCACAATACATAATATTTTAATGAGTAAAATAATTCAAAGATAATTAAAAATTTGTATTTGTAATAACCATGAGACAAATATTTTTAATTTATAGATGAGTTCATGGAGTTTCTTTTGCTGTTAAGAAACTTACTGTTAACTATTTATCCTGCTAGTAGTGGCAGATCCTCTCTAAATGAGCTCTCATTTTCAAATGGAATTGTAATCACCCAATCTGTTCAGCAGGAAGTTAACAGGATAGTGAGCAGGATGTTTCTGGACATGGTTAAGCATATATTTCAGATGATAGATCCTTTTGAAACAGATATCTCTGTTTCTTCTGTTAAATAAGATGATACCCTTTGGAGTTGAGATGGTACATAACCAGATTAGATAATCCTTCAATGGAATAATTGCAAACTTTTTTTATACCTTTAACATTGCTTATACTTTATCCCTCACCAAATACCCTTACTTTTTTTTTAAGGATTTTATTTATTTATCTTCAGAGGAGAAGGGAAAGAGAGAGGGAGAGAAATATCAATGTATGGTTGCCTCTCGCATGTCCCCTGCTGGGAACTGGCCTGCAACCCAGGTATGTGCCCTGACTGGGAATCGAACCACGGTTGTTTGGTTCGCAGGCCCGAGCTCAGACCACTGAGCTACAGCAGCCAGGGCCAAATACCCTTACTTTTACGTTAGAATCCCACCTGCACTCCAAAGTCCAATTCAGAGTGTACTTCATTATATGGCCTTTCCTAACCAATCAATTCTGAGAGCTATTTTCTACCAGTGCCTCTAATATTTGGCACATATTTGCAACTCACTATTTCAATCAATCAATTAACCAGATATATTCTTTTCTTTAACTTTTTATATAAAAAACCTTAATATATATATTATATATATAATATAATATATATATAATAATATATATATATTAAGGTTTCACTCTTGTGATGGTTGATTTTATTTGTTAACTTGGCGAGACCACAGTACCCAGATATTTGGTCAAACATTATTCTAGATGTTTCCATGAACATATTTGTAGATGATATTAACATTTAAATCAGTAGACTTTGAGTAAAGTGTATCACCTTCCGTTGTGCGGATGGGGTGCATTCAATCAGTGGAAAGCCTTAGTAGAGAAATGACTGACCTCGCTGGAAGAAGAAGATACCCTGCCAGCAGGTGCCTTCCAGACTTGAACTGCAGCTCTTCGCTGGCCGCCAGCTGGCCAGACTACCTGCAGAGTTTAGCTTTACCAGCCCCAACAACCACATGCGCCAATTCCTTAACCTAAGTCTCTCTCACACCTGTTTCCATGGAGAATCCTGACTAAAAGTGTTACTTAACTAGAATTCTGTACTTTTTTATAAAAAGTCCTGATTATCACATTTTTTGGTATTCCTTCAGGATCCTTCTTCCTTAAATATTTACAACATAAATACTATGGACTCTCAAATAAAGGGCATCAGGACAGCATATAATAATCACTTTGGACATATTTTCTGAGTGAATGATATTTTCACACCCCAGTAATGTACCTAACGACTACTTTTGTTACTGAATTTCTGGTCAAGACCCTGAAACTTATATTTTTAAGGTATCTAATTTAGGACCAGAGAGTAACTTTGGTATAAGGAGAATGAATATAATTCAACCCTTAGGAAAGAATATATAGTTCATTACTACCCATTAAAGTGATATTATTATGCCATTACTAAGTACACATGACTAATTCCAAACAATTTCTATTTAGCCCTGGCTGGTGTGGTACAGTGGACTGGGTACTGGCCTGTGAACCAGAGGGTCTCCAGTTCAAGTCCCATTCAGGACACATGCCTGGGTTGTGGGCCGGGTCCCTGGTGGTGGGCATGTGAGAGGCAACCACAGACTAATATTTCTCTCCCTCTCTTTCTCCTTCTCCTCTCCTTAGAAATAAATAAGTAAAATCTTAAAAAATAATAATAATAATTGCTATTTACATAGCAGTAAATTTTCTGATTGCTATCTTGGTTTTGAAATAATTTATATTATATTAGTGCTGTCAGTGTTTTTAAAAAGTCTGTTAATGATAAGGAGAAGTTAGATCATGGTGGCATACCAGAGTATGGGGAACAAAGCTTACAGTTGTTCATATAAAGATATATATAATACAAGAATAAATTCTGTGTTTTGCATACTCACAACTATAAACCAGTTTTGCCCAACCCTGTGTAAAGAAAGAAAAGGAATGGAAAGTTTGGCCCTTGTATTTCTTTCATAGAAAGTGGCCTTCAATTATAAATTCAAACATAAAAATTCACAAGGCTGGATGAATTATAAATAAATTACATTGACATTGAAGTAATAGGCAGTTTAAATTATACCTCAACATCTTAAATATGTGTTAGATATACAAAGTGAAAAGAAAATTCTTTGGTGTCAAAATATGAATATTAAATACCAATTACAGTGTTAACCATCACTCCTTGAAGCTTTTACACAACAATCAGTTTATCTCAGAAATCTTAATGACTAGTTTGAAGGCAAGAAGTCTTTAAGCAATTTTACAATATCACCCTTTGGCTGTATCCTCCATTTCATGATATGACATAAAAGAACTCACCTTATCATCTTAACTTTAAAGTAAAAAAAAAAGTTACTTTCTCATCTGATCTTATTCATACAAATACATCCAGTGGATTTTATCATCTCCACACGCCAAGTCTTCCATAGACACACACATAGGGCTTCTGCTCAATGGCATGCTGATAGATAGTGAATGACTGGGTCTCAAAACAAGTTCCAGTTTGTAGCATCCCAAATTTTGGGGGGAAATACTCCATCTCGGGTGATTTCCACCAGTATGTGGTCACTGAATTTAGAATTAGAAAGAGAAGAGCAAGTCAGCTCTCAAGAGCCAGTATGAGCTGATATCAGGACATCATTGCCCACTGGCCATCAGCGCTCCTAAGTCTTAAATTCTGATTAGATGGTTTCGCAACACAGCCTTGCTTAATCAGTCACAAACATACCATTTTGGCAGTTTGATTTACTTCTTTTTTTTAGGCTTTACTGTAATCTGTCTGATTTGACACATGTTCACATTCCCAGTTCCAATGAGTCTGATAAGTGTCCAGCAGATTCAAGCATGACATATGATAATAGCAGCAACATGGCAGCATAATTACATAATACTTTACATTTTATAAACCACGATACATAGGTTATCTCACATTTCAATGTCCCTTCAAATTACATATTATTCTGATATTATGTAAGCCAAATTACACCTGTAAAGGTCAAAGTACTTGCCTTAAATGACTAGATGAGAAAGGACAAGATGTCATGAAACCAAAAGAGATAAATTACTAAAGTAGCCAGGAACACTGCTGATGAACAGGCCTGAATTTCCAAATTTAATATAACACCAGTAAAAAATTGTACAGTCCCTGCCATGTACAACAAAGTGTGATATTGGTAATATCTGGAAATTCATTCCCCACAGGCGTGCTCACCCACAGCATGTTAGACATTGAAAGAGCAGGACAACAACTAAACACCAGACATTATGTGTGTGTCCTTGTATGAAGTATCTCATATAATTTCTGCAGTAGTATAAGTTACACATTATTTTCTCCAGCTGATAGGTAGGAAGACAAAGAAACAATCCTAGCAATAACTGATAAAGGAATCATCCCTAAATTTGTATTACTTCACATTCTATGAGTCCTTTTTCCTTATACTTTATTGGTTCTTTCTCTTAAAGATAT
>PVKM010003037.1:0-61086 GCA_004027735.1 Carollia perspicillata
AGTGTTGAGTATAAAAAAGTCAGGACTTGCAGAGACTAGATCTGGATCAAGTCTTGGACAGATAGATGGTTGGATGGATGGGTAGACAGACAGACAGACCGATATTCACCATAAGGAACTGACTCCCATGATTACAGGGGCTGACCATTCCCAGTATCTGCAGCCCAGAAACTGGACACCCGGGAGAACCAGTGATGTAAATGCTAATCCAAGTAAATGCTTAATGTAAATGCTTAAACCACCAGAGAACCAGAAAAGATAGTTCTAGTCTGAGCACAACAGGCTCCAGGCCTGGGAAGAGCTGATGTTCCAGTTCAAGTCCAAAGGCAGGTAAGGTATGGTGTCCCAGCTGGAAGACAGTGAGGCAGGAGGAACCTCCTCTTACTCGTGCAAGGGTCAGGCTTTTTGTTCTATTCAGGCCTTCAATGGGTGAGATGAGACCCTCCTCCCACTAGAAAGGGCGATCTGCTTTACTCAGTCTACGGATTTGAATATTAATCTCATCCAAAAACACCCTCACGAACAGATACAGAACAGCGTTTGACCTAATACCCGGGCACTTAGTGTGTGGTGCACTCAAGTGGACACATAAAACCAATGGCCACACTGCACAGGGACTCGCCATGGATCCTCCCCCACCGACCCCGGGCTCTGCGAGCTGATGCTTCAGAAAAGCTGATCTCAATTTACAAAGCACCTGAGTAATGAGCCTCTGAAAACACAGTCCTAGAAGAAGCACTCCTAATCAATTAAATCAAAATCTCCAAAAAGAGAGCTGGACATATGTATTTTTAATTTTTTTTCAGGTAAATCTAATGGATTCTGCTAATTCAGTACAACTGCATTGCAGGATTATTTACCTGTGAGCCCCGGCTATGGAAGAAGGGAGTCATTATATCAGGGGCTGACTCTAGCAATTACACACCTCTGGAGAAATCTGCCCCATCTCTGCAAGGTAGTGCCACCGAGCTGGTGCTGTTACTGGTCTTCAAAAGGCCTCTTCCCTTCTATCCAGTCAGTGGCTCAGAACACTGGGGACCTGAGTAATCCGTGAGCTCCACAAACAAGGCCGGTTGCCACGTTCCTCTTGCTGAGAAGTGAGGGCCTGACAGCAGCGATGCTGTGGGGAACACCACCCTCATGGTGAATGAGGCGCTCTACCCGGCGGCCGTGGGAAGGAAGGGAAGGCAAACCCATATTCAGAGCGAGTGTCTTTCCCAGCATGCTGCCATCTTCCATGATGGGAGCAGTCGTTGTAATGCCCCTGCCTCCAGGTAGCTGGCCGGTCACCTGGGGGGATGGCGCCATACTGGGGCTCTGTCTGTTTCGGTGGCTGGCGGGTTGGGATAGAGCGGGGAAAGGTAGTCTCAGTTGATGAAATGAATGACGGCCTGTGCAGCTGGAGGTTCGTGGGCACAGGGAGAGCAGCACAGAGTTGGGGACTGGGAGGGGGGCAGGGTGGGGGCACTGAGAGGCAGAACGCACTGGGCTGGAATAGGACCCCAGGGCCTCCCAGGGGCCTTCGCAGTAGGTAGTTGGATGGTTTGCTGGTCGAGGTAAAGGGGCCTGGGGAAGGGAGCACTGAGAAGTGACTCTACCCTCCACCCCTTGCTAGTGAAAAGGAGGAGGAGGAGGAAGGGAGACATCAGGTATCTTCAACGACAGTCTCTGGACCATGTGGAATAGCGCCCTTATGACATAATCTTTTTCAAAGTGAAGGTGTTTGTGCAGAATTTTAGGTACATGTTACTCTGAAGTCTGACTCCTTATTTGTCCCAAATCAGAAAGTTGCTTTAAGGTGTTGTTAAGAGGAGGCTTCAATGTCAGCTGTTAGTAGTACACGATGAGGCCCCGTGAAATCTGCGTCTCTCAAGTACTTAATATAAAAGTTTATAACAGAACACTGTCCATTGTAAACTACTGGAAACATTGTTGTTATCACAAAAATAAGATTTCTTAATAAAATCCTTTAAAAGATTCCAGGTAAAAGCACACATTTTTCAAAGAAGATTAAAAAGTTACATTTCACTTTTCAGCTTGACAACAATTTTTAAATGTTAGCAGTATTCTTTCCCACATATGGGGAAGGATGTATCTTTCATTATGGAAAGAATCAGAGTCGTTCATTGTTAAAGCAAGGTATAAGAATTATTTGTAATCATCAGTTACATGAACACATGGTTTTCTAGATCATGAGATTTCACTAAGATGATCATTTCAGCACACTTGGAACTTACAACCTAATCCCAAATCAATATTTGCAGACTTGCAAAGGAAAAAACAACACAACTATTAAATTCAGCATGGGGATATCATTTTGAATGTAATGATCTCTACTACTCATTATCTGGGTTGCATTTTAAATACTTACTAGATTTTAAAATTAAATTCTTATATTTATTCTTCTCTAAATATCAGTGATTTAAGAATTATTCCCCTCTAAAGCACACCAGACTTTCCAATACATTTTTTAAAATCTAGGTTTATTGAGCACATCTGTTTCCAGCTCTAAAAATTACTAATCTTTCCATCAGCGGTTCCTAGCCAGGCATGTTTTTGCTTGTCACAGTTTCAGCATCCTAAAAGAATTACACTGTATTCAAAATTTTTTGTACAGTAGTTGAAGAGCTACAGTGAAAGCAGAGGTCATTTTCAGATTTTTTGAGAAATGAAGTAAAAAGAACTCATATGAAGTCTGATGAAGGATGTTGACACAATTGTTGATTGTAAGTCAGCTGCACAGAAACTTTGAATATTTTATACTTTTTAATTACTCTAAAATGCCATTTCTAATGCACCATAAAAATCTCATTGTTATCATCCATTATGAAACAATTAAATAAAGTATATACAAATAATTATATGTGACTAAATATTTTTATTTACTCAGTTTTTAAACAGTTTTTAGTTTTATAATATTTTACAAAAACAATTTAAATATATGTGCATAACACACCTCTTTAAAGAGGGTCCTAAGAATATCACAAATTTCTTTTTAGGAAGTGGAAAAGGATGATTTAAAATAAAACCCATATAAATAATTCAAACAATGTTTTTCTTTACCTCTGTTTAAATTAACTGTCCACCATCTACAATAAAAATATTCTCATGCATTGTCACTTTCATTCATTGCTCAAATTCATAGTTCATCTAACTAAAATAAATATACACTCAAAAGTTTAAATAGTTGAACAAAATTTCCACAGACCCATAGAAATATTGAGTCTATGTATTAATATATATTTCTGTTTGGGCATCAGTGTATAAACCCAATTTATTCTGTAAAATACTACATCGTGTTTTTTTTTTCTCATCTATAAGGCTTTGTTAAGCAATTCAAATACCCATATTCCCACCTAATGTCCAAAATAGCATCTTGGAATAGAAAAAAATAAACATTTTAAAATATACATATCCCTTTGTAAGCCAACTCAAAAACATGATTCTTTTCAAAAACAGTTGCTATATAAATGTTAAATTATTTGTATAGAAAGCAGCAGTTAGGAAACTAACATTATCAGGTCTACACTGCCTACTAGTGGTAATACACAGTAAATGCATGTTTCTTTTTAAATTAAAGACCATTTTTTTAAATTAAATTTCTCCAATACTAGCTTTCTCAATTAAATTTACAGCCCACTATAGTACCAGGCAAATACATACATGAGTGCCCTCTGAGAATATCATGATTTTTGTGTGTATGCTCTTTTTCCTGCAGAAAACTAGCTTACCATCAACGTGCACACACCAGAGATGCCTTGCTCCATTATCTGCCTGTGACTGTGAATACTGTGAGTCCGCACGTCCATGCCCGTGCATGTGCCTCTGAGGTTTCAGCTAGAAACAAAGCCACTCTGACAATCCAACCTAAATCCGTTAGGGGGAAATCAACTGAATCCAGCCTGCGACTTTTAATTTGTTTAATTTACTCTTCATAGAGAAATGTTCTCAAACGAGCTCTCTGTGGTTCTCACTGCAATTACTTTCGCCATACAATATTTTCATGCAGGAGAAATGTGTTAAGAGTATCAAGGAAAGGTCTCCCTTCCTTCAAGTGTCAGGGGCCCTCGGGGTTCACAGAGCAGATGATTTCTGATGTGTGTGGTGCATGGTCATTACTGCCCTGGCCATCGGGGTGCCTGCATCTGGTCCAGGAGTGAGGCAACTAAAGTTCCCGAACTTTCCATCAAGAGAATTCACCAAACTCCAGTTAATGACTCTCAACTTTATCACTTGCTAGAAACACACCTGAAGCTACGTTCACGTGCGATTTCATAAACTAAGCAGAATTCTGTTTGTTCAGGGACTAGTGGAGAGTGCTCTAGGTTAAGGCACAACGACGTGACTCACTTAGCTGTTTTTTAGACAGCCGTGGGCTTACTTGTGGTTTGCGTGTGTGTGCGTGCGCGTGTGTGTATCTACATAAACAGGCACATGAACAGGCATCCACGGATGCGGAGCTATTCAAGAGCATTTGGCTCGTCATGGTTTTTGCTCAGTCTCTTTCTTTGCTTGGCTCATTGTTCTATCCCACAGTTACCTAGCACGGTGCTTGAGTGTACAGAATACATACTATTAATACTGTTTAATAATGAATATTGACAATTATTGAAATGCCAAGGATTCGTGACAGAGTTTTACTGCTGAAAATGCAAAGGAAAAATATAAAGGTGAGTGGCTGATCTTGAATAATGATAATGCCGAAATGAAAAGAACCTAAAATACTCTTGAGATATACTGATATTTTCAGACTGCTTTATAAAAGATTGAGATTAAATTATTTAATAGAGACGTTGCGATACAGTGACACCTTCAGCAGTCCCCTCGCGTGGGCCTGACATGAGTAGCTGACTGTGCCCTGTGGTTGACCATTTACAATACGTTCTTCAGAATTAGATTTCTTACGGCCTGAGCTTGGCGGACTCCCTAGTGACATGTGAGTTCCAGTATTCCTCTTGTAGAGAAATTCCACGTTTAACCTCCTTCCCTCTTGTCTGTGGAGCCTCCCGCCCCCTGGGCTGTGCGTGGCCCGGAAGGAACTCTCCGTCTCACCTTTTGCTTTAGGTCCTAAGTCTCCTTACCTCCTTTTTATTTTTGGACGTCTGTTCCTTCAGCTCTTCGTACTTCCGTTTCCACACAGACACGGCTGACTCCAGGCGGTCTACTTCTTTTTCCAGAGATGAACGCAGTCTAAACAAAGAATCAAAAGCGATATGGGCTCACAATTTAAAAATTATTTTGGGAATGCATTCAAAGTTAGATGTGTTCTTCATTTTTGGTGTTTATACATGATCACTGTAATGACAGAAAACCTTTTTTAGTTTATTAAAAATTATAAATATTGAATTCTACTTGGTTTAATTTGTTATTCTGTCAATTAGCTCTACAGTCGGTTAAACATATTTCATTTTGCTTTGCCAGTATTGAAATAATTGACTTTCTGCCTGCTTTCTTCTGTATTTCAATTTATTGGAGTTATAGGAGTAGAACATGAAAGTGTTTTTTCTCAGGAATTAAAAAAAAATTTAAAGGGAAACTTATATAGAAAACATTAACAATTTTTATTAAAAGCTATTGATTACATTTCTCTGTTGAAGCCTACATGAATAAATTTTCTTATTAAAATAATCTTGAGAATTTTTATTTATAAATAGAATAGCAAAAAATTGGACTTGAAAATTGGAGGGAAGCCTAGATTTTTAAATTTGCAAGTTCAGAATCATACACGTCAAAGAATCAATGCTATATTTTAACATTATACTTTAATAAATCAAATTATAATGTTAGCTAAGAGCCCATGTCAGCATCAAAATGATTCATTATTACTGTAGAATAAATGCCAATTCTCAAGAAAGGGCATCAAATTTACTGGGATATCTATTCCATCTAGAATGTTATCAGTTAAAAAAAATACTTCAAACTATATGTTTATTAAACTTTTAACCTTAGTTACATACAAATATAGACACATTCTAAAGATGCAACTATGTTTAGATTATGTCTAGACTTAGCATGCATATTCTGTTAGTTCATAAAATAAAAATGATTTAATAATGTCAAAGTATATAAAATGAATAACTATTCTCATTCCTTATTTAAGGAAAATTAGTAATGTTTAACTATAATATATTTATTCCTAAGTATATATCTTGAGTAAAATAACTGATAATTTTTAGTTGACTAAAAGAAAATTGTATATTTTTATTATGTTAAAAAGTAAAATTTCAACAGAAAAGTGGAAGGACAAGTAATCCATAAAAATTAATGACAATGTGATACCTGAATATCTTTAGTGTGGCCTCATCAAAAAAATTTTCTGACTCTTGTTTATGCAAGCAAGCCCGAAGGGCGCTATACACACATCCATGCAGCAGAGGGCACTCTTTAAATCCTTAATTTTCTGGCCTAATCAATTTAGTCAGTATTTTTGAAAGATTTTCATAACTGATTATTTAAACAGTTAAGTTTAAACTATCATCACACTATTTGACCTATGAGAGGGCAAAGAAAAAACATAATGTTACCCTACAATATTGCATATTTTAAACAAAAATTATTTTTAAAAACTGAATTAAGATGAAGCTTAATAAAAATATAGTATTTTAATATGATAATATAAATTTTTTAAATCAGACTGCTAAAATATATAATATTTTCAGAACATGAAAGATAAAGGGTGAGCCAAAATTTTTGTGGAAAGCATGATTATATTCCTATGCAAACTTCTGATCCTTTGTAAATATGATCCCATAATAATTGAGTATGAAATTCAGATATTGAGATGGGAAGATTAAATAAAATATTTCTCAGGAATGAAAATTCCAGAAAATTTCTAGAAATAAATGTTACTGTAATCATTTATAAATGGTATGAAAATTCATTGTAAAATATATAATCGGTATTTCCATAAAGGCCTGGTAATGTGTTCTTTCAAGACAAAAATAATTAACTCATACTGACATTTAGATATCCACTCTTCTATTAGTCCAAGATTTAAACTAATATTAAACAACGAATAATAACAATTTGTATAAATATGATCGTACTTCCAATGGTCACCATATTTGCCAGTTTCTGATTGCACTCCCAATTATTTATAGTTTCGTCTTGCCGCTTCTTTCGTTTTCACACCTTTCAGCAAGTAGCCAAAGCCATGTACAGTCATGTAATTAAAAAAGAGGTATTTAAAGAACATCGTTAAACTCGGAGACACCCGGGAGGACCGGAGACCAGGGATGGGAGGTGGCATGTTCAGGAACACGGCTCACTCTCATGCCCCGACTGGTCCTGTGAAGACCCCACTGCTGGGCGGCTGTCGCAGGTACTCTCTCCTGGTATCAATTAAGTGTCCGATGAGCAAATATATTCATATTCACTCATTTAAGCAGAAAAAGGATATTAATAATTCAAAAACTCTCTGGGAGAGTCAGAGAAGGAATGAGGGACCCAGGAAGCCAGAAATAACACGATGCCACTGAGATCTGCCCATCAGCACCCACCCCATGAGGGTACGTACAGGTAGCACCGCATGACTTCAGTGCCAACAACTGGAGACACAGGCCGGTGTCAGTGCAGACCAGAGGCCACTAGCTGCTTCCTCAGGAAATAAGACCCCCACCAGGATGGATTCTGGGCGCTCACTTCCTTGGAGCATTAGCTTTTACCTCTCAGACAAGGTGGCTACCCCTGAATACCTGCTCCCAGGTCAAATGTCTGCACCCTAATTGCAAGGGAGACGGAAGTAGAAACTTACTAGCATTTTTTTGGTCTGTGCAGAAAAATGGATTCTGTCTCGTTAGGTGGACAACTGTCTATACACAACACAGATACTGGAGAGTAAAAAATGGCAAAAGGACACAAAGGTCAACTCAAATGAATTAAAGACTTGGACAAAGGACCTGAAGCTATACAATTCCTGATAGAAAAAACCTCAGAGGAAAAGCTCCTGGAATTGGTCACAGCGACGGCTCTCCTAACTCAACACCAAAAGTACAGGCTTTGGCAAATTCTCAGATGCTGGGTCGAGACACGAAAACCTGAACAGCATTGCGAGTATAAATAACGTGACCCAGTTGAGCGTGTTCAATGAGGCGTTCTGCGTCGTGACAACCGGTAGAAATGACTCCCTCTCCTCTCGGCTGATTCCCGTGTTCCCGTCGGGAGAATTTTCCCACCAGCTGGGAACACGGGAAAAACCATGTTCCCATCTTCTCAACGCCAGCCTCCCACTTGCTGAGATTCCGGGAGGAGGAATTTAACAGATTAGACAGATTTACAGCAACAGGATATGCTATATCCTTGGGAAACATTCTCGTGATGGGAAGAAAAGACTTGGCAATCGCCTCCTGTGGATTACATGTTCATGATGCTTCGCAGACTCAGCGCCCATGGGATGGCCCCTTGAAGGGGAGAGTGGGAAGACAGACTGGAACCCCAGGCCTCCTTGTCCCCTGTTCTTTGCCCTGTCTAGGGTTGGTATATGGGGCTTGTGGAGAACTGGAGAATTTGCTTTTGTGGAGGTTGCTCATTTATTCCGAGGAAGTCAAATACATACGTGCGTGCACATGAGTGTGAGTGAGAGAGTAAAGATACACGTGTGTATCATTAAAACTGCACCATAGGGAGTTTACGTCTAGGAGATGCAGTTTCATGTGACTCCGATTTCATTACGGCAGTGAAGTAATGCATGTGGGTTGGAGAGAAGTCTAAAGCCACTGAAGGGCTACATCCTTCAAGAAATCAAACACAGAGTTTAGAACTTGACTGAGACCTGCAGCTCCAGATAAAATTGTTAATACGGGCCTAAAATTTGCTTCAGTTTTATTCCCTTTTCTACTAATGTTGATCACCTCCCTTACAAATTCATAGTTGATGGCAGACTAATAAACATTCATTCTATACAAAGATGCTTGAATTATCACAATCTATTCATATAGTGATGTAAAAACCTAAAAAAGCATCTAAAAAAGAAGTTAGTGGTATGAATAAATATCGAAGGACTAATAAGAAACTTCTAGTTGACACAAAAGGAACGGTCAATAAAGTACAGTGTTTGTGAAAGGTTTATATGCATAGTTATCACTATTTCAATCCATTTAAACCATGAAAACTGAAACCATTATATAATACATAATTGTATTCATATATATGTACATATAGCTACATATAGATATTAATTACTCTGTTACTCCCAGGTATTTTTTATTCTGCTTATTAAGAGTTTTATAGCTAAAGAGATGGGAAAAATGTTTTCATATGTGAAGACCACATTTTAACGTGCATCAAATAGTCCATAAATATTCCCTCAGAAGGCACAAAAGAAGCACGTCCAGTGATTCAGATTAGCCATCAGTTTCCCAGACATCGCTTGTGCTGGATCCACACGAGAATTCTGCGAGGAAGACAATGGCAGATTGCATTTCTCAAAGACGGCAGCCACAGTGGCCCCATCCCACATGATCCTAATACAACCTGACTCTGACCCTTCTGTCACTGAGGGTGCCCCTTGTCCTTGAACTCATCAGCCTTTGAGACTGCACCAGTAAGTATGACAGAAAGTGATGCCAAGTGACTTTTGAGGCAAGGTCATGAAAGCACAGAATAGCTCTCTCTGCCTTAATGGTGTCCACTGAGCCCCACACCGTGAGGAAGCCAAGAAGCCATACAGAAAGGACAGGCCCCCCGCAGGCGTTAGCGCTGGGGCCTGAGATGAGAACTGAGATCAGCCAGCTCATTGCAGGGAGGGAGGCTCCAGATGACTTCAGCCCCCAGCCCTTGAGCTGTCCCATCTGATGCCACACATAGGAAGACCGTGCTCGAGATTCACGGACAGACACAAGGTCATTGTTGTTTCAATAACCACTGTTTGGGACGTTCTGTTACTAAACAGGGGAAAACTGGAACATAAGCATCACTATCCACACAGTTTTACAGAGGACAACGTCATATACTATCGGCTCACTGAGGATGAAATAGCTAGAATATACCAGAACTGAGATGAACACCCAGGTCATTGAAATCCCTATTTTACTATTCTTTTCCCCTATACCAAAATGGTCAACAAGTGAGGCATCTTTTTTTGTGGTCAGTACCTCACAAAATTGTGATTGTCTGTTGTTGATATTAGTATGTTTTCACTTTATTGACTCAGTGTATAGATAACACACTGCCACATACACTAATAATTCAAACACAAATAAGGTGAATCTACCAGAGATGATGAGAACAAAGCTATAATAAAAAAATATAAAGTAATAAATTATAAATTACTCTTCAAATTTAAAAAAATGAATACAGTATGTCAAACTCATTTTTAAACTACTAGAACATAACAACTAGACATGCGTAAAAGACACTGTCGAATGGCCAGTTTGTTAGACTTAACAATTGTAGGAAGTTCGAAAATCAGACTTGGTTAAGGGAGACGATGATTGTACTAATCATTCATCATACTCACTCTCTTTCTTTCCTTAAGATTCTTTGGAACTCCTCCCAATGCACCTGCAAAGCTGGAATTCCAGGTGCCTCACTCTCCAAGGGCAGATGTCCTCCCGGGTGACTTAGGCCAGGTCCTGTGGCCCCGTTTTCAGAGCCAGGGTTCTTGAATGAGTCCGGACAGCCCAGACAGAGTTTCATGTCCTTGATTGGTCTTAAGGGGTCCAGAACCAAACCTTCTTCCTGAAAGGAAAATACTTCCAGCAATTATTACTGCTGCATGTTTAAGCTTCTCAGTAGAAAAACCAGGAATAATATTTCCATATTTTTGGAAAGAAATAAATGATACAATCCAGGATCCAATTCATATTTTCATTTTGTTTTCATTTTCTAATAGTGTTAATGACCACACTGTAGCTTGCATTCTTCAAGTGTTTTTTTCTCCCTATTTTCTGCCTTATTATAATCAAATACATTTCTCAAAAAGTCTGCTTTAACTTTTAGTTTAGGTTTTCTTTTTCTAATCATAGCTAAAAATAACCCTGCAAAAACTTGAACAGCTGTAAAGAGTTATTTAATGAGTTTATGAATTTCTCTTTAAAGTTTATTTTGTCACAAGGCGCTTGAGAGTTTCAAAGTGAAGCCAGCTGATTATCTTTAAACATCTTTGCAGAACAGAGTAGAAAGAATTTTCAAGGAACTCAGAATGTTTTAATAGGTTTGTTTATCAAACCATTTTTAGATCACCAGTTAAATCCCAAATAGAGTTTAATGGGACATTTTAATATGCATGGGCATCAGTGATCGGAACAGCACTCTGCCTCAAACTCTTACATCACAATTCCAAACCTTCGCCAGCGCATGCTATGGACTTTTGTCTATAATTTCACTTTGCTCTGATTTGTGGGTTTAAAATGAGATACAGCCAAGTTCACATAAAATCCCAATTAATATCCAAGTTTAAATAAAAATCTTTGTTTCCTTTAAATGGTTTCATTTATAAATTTTTATGTAGTGTGCCTAGATATATATGCACACACACACAAAGACTTTTAGAATATATTATATTTTTTGGAATTATACAAGCAGAAAGGCACACAGTAGAAGATTTTGAAATGTCAGTAAAAACAAGTATTGTTAATATAATATACATTTTTCATATATATACATATGTGTCATCCCTTGTATATGTTTTATGTTAAATATGTTATTAATATATTTTATATAATTTCTCCTCATCTAATGCAAATCTCATAATTACAATTACTCACTAACAGTCTAAACTTCTTGACCTTTTAATTTTGTTTCTGCTGTTACATACATACATTTAAGTATTTGCAACTCTCCTGCCTCTTTGAAAAATAGGTTCTCTTTATAAGCCCCCTTCCCCCCTAGTTACTAGCTTACCTTGCTTGAAATAAAATCTTAATGATACTTCATTTGTAGTATTAATTTTAAAAATAGTGCAGGAACTTTAGGTTACTAGTATGACTCATCTCTTCATTCTCTCAAAAATTAATGGATATTATGTATATTATTTTGAAAAACAATAAAATAAGACATATGTTGTTTTCCTTGGAAAAAAACATGATAGGACAATCCATGAGTATCATACATGAGTATATTTAGAGTTGGCTGAAAAACTGATCAAAATAAAAATGACCAATTGAAACTACTTCAACAGCCAATACTTCATTACCATCACAAGAAATTTTAACTATCTTTTCCCTAAATACACAAACTTCTAATGCATACCCACTATGTATGATGTTTTTGATGCTAACGATACGAAGATATTCCAAATAAAGTCCCAAGATATTGAGAATTTCTCAGCAAAATATATGTGAAGAGAATCTTTCACATTCTCAGATGTGGTGTCTATTAGTTTTAGTAATAAATAATTTGTACATTCAGGGCAATGTACGTGGGCTATATTTCCTGATCTCCAGCACAACATTCAAATACATGCACTAATACAGTGCAACTTTGAGAATACATAACATTTCCCCAAAGATGTACACAACAACACAGCTAAGACTAACAGCGTAGGCTCACCATTTTTTAAAGGTAAAACAAACCTGGAGGAATTAATAAGCTTAAGTAATTAAAATGTTGCAATCTTTTCAAATTTTTTATTTACAATGAAATTTATGTCCTATCTTTCATAACTTATATACACATCATGGAAAGGCTTAAAATTTTAGATGGAATTACAGAAGAGCAGTTTTATGCTTTTACAGATGAAATTACATAGAAAGGGATAATAATATAAACTGATAACTATGAAAGAGATAACACAAATTCTTTGTTTCCTAAGGTATGGCCTATAGGTTGTTAATAGTAACCACCAAGGGGAAGAGAGGTTCATCAATGAACTGCTAGATTAAATATAGGTTTTCAAAATGTTTATTTCATGCAGAATTTTTAGGACCTTCAAGAGTATAAGTATACCAAGAAATTCCAAGAGTGAGTAATGAGAAGAATTCCCTATAGGTATTTGTGGGACCCATTTGTCTGTGGGAGCCCACAACGAATTTTGATTGTGAGGCCAGAGTTCCAAACCTTGGGAAAAGCCCGAACTACTGTGTGGGTGATTTATATTATTGATATGGCAAGGACGCATGGAGAGAAGTCTCTTCAAGTATTTTTTTTTCACATTAAAAAAATGCTGGATACATTTTTGCTAAAGAAAAATTGGTAAGATCACCAATCTGGGCTGAATTGTGTCCCCTCAAAATGTATATGCTGAAGTCCTAGCCCCTACTACCTCCAAACGGGCCTGTACTGGGGGACAAGGTCTTTTACAGGGTGATTAAGTTCAAGATCGGGGCGGGCCTAAGGCTGGTCCTCTTACAGGAAGAGAAATCTTGGACACAGGCCTGTACGGAGAAAAGGCTCTGTAAAGACACCGGGAGGAGACGGCCACCTGTAAGCCAGAGAGAGAGAGACCTCTCATAAAACCAACCCTGCTGACATCTCGATCTCAGACTTGTGGCCTCTAGAACTTTCTGTGGCTGTAGCCACCCAGTCTGCAGGACTCAGTGACTTATGGCCAACACACCCAGTGCCCCCCTACATAAGGCATTCTAACAGGCCCATCGTCGCTGGATTCCTCTCTGCTTTTCCCTTACCGTACTACTGGTGTCCTCCTTTCTAGGACATTCTCCTGTCTCCAAACACTCTCCGGTGAACGTTCGCCGGCCAACTCGAAATTGGTCCCTTTGCGCGCCGGACACGGCCTTGAAACTGGGGCGCTTCTGGTCCTGGGTGACGCTCGCCTCCAACGCCTCCGGAGAGCTTTGTCTCTTCTTCAGGGCGCTCAGTTCTTTCACTGCCATCTCCAGCTTCACCCGGAGCTGCCGCCCCTCCTCCCGGGCACTGTTCCTCTCCGCACGCACCTTACTCCACTTCTCCCTCCAGTTGGCCGTGCAGTCCGACCACCACCGCATGGTCTTCTCCATCTGAGCCGCCCTGGCCTTGGCCTCTTCCAGTTCGCGCAGGCGCAGCTCCTCGCAGATGTCCCACTCGTCTGTGGGGTGCGAGTGAGCCCAGAGGTGTGGAGCGGCCTGAGACTGGAGCCCGACAAGTGGCCCGCAGGCATCGCAGGGGCCCCGGGGAGCCGAGGCAGGTGCTACCAAGTCCTGAGGTGTTTTCACGGATGATGGCTGCATCCGGAAGATTTGTGTTTCCTCGATTAACCGATGAATGGAATCTAAGTTCATATTTATCTTCTCAGGCCTAAGAAAAGACAAAAAAACTAACTTTGAATTTCCCTTGCAGTTACAAAAGCAAGACTTACTTTTACAAAATTGGAGGGAAACACTGCATCTTTTCAATATTGGGTATTTTCTTTTCCAGCATAACTAAAAATGGAGAGGAATTTATGAATTTGTATTTATCCTCAAAGAAACAGAAATTGCTCATATTGAATCTTGCCAAGCAAATAACAAATAAAAATATGAAGATGCAATTGTGGACAGCATATGGCATGAATAATTCATTTAAATAAATCTAATTCTATTCATGTAACATTTATTGTAACACGTATTGTCCATTTACTTGTAGATAGTCCCTTTGTCCCCTGCTAAGAATTAAAAGTACAATTTATTCAGGTGAAATGCACCATCTATTGATCTCTGGGAGGATAAGCCGGGATCCTGGGCCCAGAGGCTGAAACATGATTGGTCTAAATATCCCGCGATGACATCATTTCATCGACCACTCACTGGTCTCCAGGAACCCAACCACCTGATCAGATCAGAGGTGAGGGGAAGCCTCCTGGGACAATTTCCCGTCTACAGAACTTTGGAAACATCAGAACCAGAAACGCGCTCCCTCCGCTTTCCTCTGTGCGAGCAAAGACCTGACTCTGGAGGCGGTGAGTGCAGGAGCCGCGCTGCGACTTTTAAAACCGTGGAACAGAAAGATGGAGAGTTTATCTGCTGAGCTCTGCAGGGAACCTAGAGCGCCTCCCTCCGGTTGCCTTGCTCAGTGAGAAAGTTGACCTGTATTTATGTCAGCTCTCAGCTCGGAGCGCTCTGTTACTTGCAGCCACGAGGGTATCTAATACTTGAATTAACTCCTGCTGTGGTTAGTATAGTATGTTAAGTTCTAAAAATAAAATATTTTGAATAACACATTGTCTTTGTCCTTAAAGGTTTTACAGTCCAGAGAATGAGATAAGCACATATAATAAAAATGCATATATTTATTTATTCTGTCAATTTTGTTAGTACATGTGACATGTCAGGTCAGTGTTAGCCTCCCAGGGTGTGGGCAGGTACCCTCAGACCTCAGCGAATCTTCCAGAACCGAAAAGTCTTCCCAGCAGAGAGAACACTAGACAGAGTCCGAGCCCCTTCAAAGCTTTATTGAGAAACAGAAAACAGCTTTCCACATAAAGTAGCAAAAGACAAATTAATTTAAAATGCAAGCACTTTGTACCAATGTGCACATCCATTACTTATTCAATATAGCAATATTGCTATGTCAAGGATATAGCAGTTGGAATTTTTAAATGCTTAAAATATGTAGGTTAATCTACAAATTAATAAATCTCGGTGCTTGTATAAGCTTACCCAGTTTTATTATCAAATAAGATTTTCTGGTGGAAATAATAATTTATGTACATGAAATAAATTTCTCTCATTCTTTCATTTGTTTTTATATAGTTTAGATCATACACCGACTATGAACCATCCATTTCATCAATTTAATGAATTTCGTTATTGCAACAACTTACAAAATAAGTCTCTATTCACTAAAGAAATGACTATATAATATCACTTTCAGTTGTAGGGGGGAAAAACACATTTTAACAAGTGTTCTGTAGAGGCACCAAACTGATTCCTCCCTTACTATAATACATATTACACATATATGAATGTGTTACACACGGATTACACATGAAGGAAGTATAATGCATAATACATATTACAATAGTATGGATTCAAGGTTGCAATTATTTTGTTAGGATTGGTATACATCAAGGCATATTTTAATTAATGCTGATGGGGAGCAATTGCCCCCTTCATTTACTGTGATTCAGAGGGCAGGAGCATATAATTGACCAACTTTCTTGGACAATTAGTAAACCAAGATCAATATTAAAATAGAAGAGAACAAAAGGAACTTTTAATTAAAATCACACCAAATAGTATGTATAATATATACTCATATATATTCATTATTCACTATGTAATGAATTACCCCTTTTAGTTGAAATTCCAAAATGCAGATGGAAAACTTAATTCAGCATATTAAAATTAAATTTATCCTCACCATTTTTATAAATAAATCAGTACCTTAAAATTGTAATATCTTTAAGAATCTCTCATTAACTTTTGTTTCACTAGTATTTTGAAGACTCTATAATTAGATTCTGGTACATTGAGACCTTGCCTACCAATTAGCGATATATTTTTTCACATCTGAGTAAACAAAACTGAGTTGGGTTAAATCATCCAGGCCTTGAATTTGAATAGTATTTCTTGTCTGAAGTGTTTCTTATCAAGCATAAATGGGGATATTTAATCCTTGTGTGTTTCTTAAACCATTTGTTTCCTCTATACATTTGGGCATATGCTTTATGGTTTATTTCACATGACTGGCAAAGTATTTGTTAGCGATTATAGTACAAAGCCCTTGATGATTGAAGGAATATTTTAATGCTATCAACTTTGGGGGGGTCTCTTATCCCACTTTTTGCATTGTTCTCACCACAGAAAGTGGGAGCGGGATGCGAGGAAACTCCAGGAGGTGATTGGGATGTTTATCACCAAGATCACCGCGCTGGTTTCATGGGTGCAGGCCTATGTCCAAACTCATTCAATTGTGTGCATTAAGTATATGCAGTATATTTTATCAATTACTCCTCAAGGAAGCTACTAAAAATGTTCATACCATCAGGCTACCATGATTACTGCCAAGGATATTTGAATGCATAACCAAATAAATAAAATTTGATGAACATACAATATATAGATAATATCACTAAACACATTATTTCTCACTAAAGACGAGCTTAATGAAGAAATTGGGCTCCAGATGCTATCCATTCTAGTTCTGAGTCTGTCACTTCCTAAACAGATGACCTTGGACAAATTTCATGACCTGCCTTTGACTCGTAGCCTCATTTGGAAGAGGAGACAGGCATGTCGTACATCTCTCTCAGTTCTGTGACCATGGTGGGGAAATGCCTGCTGATTGGCGGGACCAGTCTGCCTCTTAGGCAAGGTGACAGTTTTCCCCAATGCTATCTATATAAGTCACTCGTGTGTCACCTCGGAATATTGTATTAATTAATTTTTCCATTTCTTTTCTTTGAAAGAGAAATGGTGTGCTTTAAAATGATAGCAGTAGATAAAATTTGCAGAAAAGTTCTGAATGTCATTTATACAGGCACCATCTCAATTTTATATCATATTGATATTATTCAGTGAAATATTCAGTACAATCTATGAAATGAGAAGCTAGGTCTTAGGGTCCTAATGTAACCAGCCCAGGTCATACAATTACAAGTTTGGGGATTAAGAAAATTTGAATCCAGAGCCACTGCCTCACCATATCAAAAAATCTACAGCTTCAAAATATTTTCACTCTAATGAGATCATCTTTTAGATTCTTTCAGAAGTGTAGTTGGCAGAGTTCCATTCTGGATATTTTTATGCTCATATATCTCCCAATAAATCACAATGCAAATAGTCAACCTATCCTGACACTGTGCCTTTTTTCAATTACAGTTTGCATTCGATATTATTCTGTATTAGTTTTGCGCATACTGTATAGTGGTTAGACAATCATGTACTTTACAGAGGTCCCTGCAATATTTCAAGTACCCACCTGTCCCCAAATATAGTTATTAGGCTACTGTTGACTGTATTTCCCATGCTGTAATTTTTATCTCTGTGACTATTCTGTAACCACCAATCTGTATTTCTTAACCCCTTCACCTTGTTCACCCCGCTGCAACTCCTCACCCCTCTGTCAACCATCAGTCTGTTCTCTGCATCTGTGAGTCTGTTTCTGTTTCGTCTATTTGTTTATCTTCTTCTTTAGATTCCACATGTAAGTGGAATCATATGGTATTTGTCTTTCTCTGACTGACTTACTATATTTAGGACATGCTCTCTAGGTCCATTCAGCTGTTGCAAAGAGTAGGGCTTCCTTCTTTTTTACGGCTGAGCTGGTATAGTGCTTTGAGTGGATCTGGTCTCCTCGTCACAGCTTAAAGGGACGCTGGGTCTGAGGCATGTCCACCCCTCCAGCCTCCTCTGTTATTCTGCTTGTTCCATGTTCCATGCCTTGGCCACCTGCTGTGCCTGATCCTCGTCCAAACCACGCCCCTTCAGTACTCCTGGTGTGGCCTGATTGCCTTACAGGAGCCGTGTGCCCTCTCTGCACACTCCCACTTCACTTGCCTCTCTTCCTTCGGGTAGCAGCAGGTAGGACCGACACTTGACTCTCTTCCATCTCCTAGGGGCCAACATCTCAGCAGAAAACTCACCTTCGGCCTCCACTGCAATGGTGAAGGAAACACACGTGGCTTCTGCCATCCTGGCACCTCACCAATAACCAGAAGCAACATGTCCCACTAACAATCATGCATTTCTGCTGCCTTCGAAAACAGCAGTCTATTGTGATTCAGTGCATGCCTCCACACTTACAGAAGTCCCTCTGAGGTGATGTCTTGGGCATTATCTGAAGAGTGAAGTGGACCAGAAATACAAACACTTTGGGCAAAAATTGCAGTATCAGGGAAGAATAAAATAGGGCTTAAAGGGATTTTTTTTTATCGTTCATACTTGTTGCTTTCCATTAACGTATAGGAAATGAATGCTAGGTGAAGTGCTTTTTAGAATTTTTTTTCCAAAGAAGCAAAGGTATCTGTTTCTCTGGAAAAAAGAAGCATTATGCACAGACACGATGGTGCCGATAAAAGCCACAAGCCAGAAGAAAGTATATTAATACTGATTCAGATCACAATACAAAGGAAAAGTGGGTACTGTAGATATGATGCCATATACTCTAATAAAAAGAGGAAGGAGGGATCAGTTTTCAATATTCAGGAAATGAAATATGTTATATTTTAAAATGTGGCCTGTCATGCATGCACAAAGGATTGGTTTAAAAATATATGCAGTTTGTATGGATCCAAAGCAAAAAATGTAGTTTTAAGACTTCTTTGCAAGGAAATACTAAACAGTAAATGTGAAAAATGCAGTTGTGGCGGTGACAAGTGAAGCAATGACAGCAACCGAGGAAAACAATGCCGGTGAGTGGCTCTGTCACGTCACTCAATACAGCCCAGGTCCTCCCGTACTTCAGTATTACATTTGCAAATCCATACACCGTGGTGCACTACATGAATATTTAGTCTGCATTTCTTGAGCATGCGAGGTTTTAGAATCCTAGAGAGGCAGGAAATACTTGCACAAGGAGGGCAACTACGTAATACAAAGGAAGTTTGTCCGTGTTGCCAATTATCTAAAGCTCAGATACTTCATTTACCGGAAGCACTGTAGTATACCAGCATAATGGCAAACGTTTAGAAACAAATCTGTTTGTGTTTGCCAACTGTCATTACTAAATGACAAAGTGCGTTATCTGAAGAGACAGGAAGGATCTCTATGTTGAACGGGCATGGAGTGCAGAAAGGAAGCCCTACCTCTTTTCAGCGGACTCTCCACTGCTTCCTGTATCTCCTGCCTGTTGCTCTTACCTCAGATTGTTGAAGCCGCGCATCCCTGTTTCAAATCAGTGTGATGGCTCTTCTTCAGTCTGGGTTTTCAGTAAAACATTATTTGAGAAAAATAGTGTGTTTCTTAGGCAATGCTCAATGATAAAAATGGACTCTATTGCTTTTAAAATAAACTATTTCAGAACAGTATCTCCAAATCATATCCTGATGTTGTTGATCCCATTCTCAAACAATAGCATTGTTTTCTGTGCTTTTAAGAGGGGAAAAACACTGCCTTATAATTCAGAGGTAGAAAGCAATCAGTCATACTTCTTTGGAATATTAACAGAAGAATAAAGATCCAAAGTCCACAATCCACAATCCATTTTATGAAGTGCCAATGTATAATTTGTAATGAGCCTTGGAAAACTAAAATAAAATTTCTCTTTTCTGGCAGGCTGGTCATCTTGAAGCTTTTATAGTGCTTTACCTGCCAAATACAAATTTTGGTTCAGGTGATCAAGAATTTCTTGAAGACTATACCATAGTTTAATGACTCTTATATAGTTCTTGAGATGCCAATTAGGTTTAAGAAAATTCTGTTTAAAAATATTCCTCAAATGTCTCACCAGTGAACAAATATTAAGACATATGGATATTTTAATCTAAGGTCTGAGTTCACCAGCTTAAGTACAATTTTCTAAACATATATATTTATTTACATGTATAAATATATACATTCTCTGCTACTTAATACCTAGCAACATTTAGAATCCTGACACATGGTGAATTCCTCAGGATTTCTTAATATTTTTGTTTATTTCAGGGTTTCAGTGAACAAAATCACAAGCTATCTCAATTTTCTTATGCAATCATATTCCAACTTAATAATGCCAAATAAATAAGCCAAAACATTCATTGAGACCTTAAGCCAAGAGTAAAATTAGTATTCTCTGTGGTGGAACTCTACAGTCCAGCCAAATCTTGTTTTGATATAAAATACTCTTGCTACTATTTCCAGCTGGCTAACAGTCAAGAGTGGACATTTTTTTGGGGGGGGAAATAACACCACAAAGCCGATCATGTAGAGGTCCTGCCACCCTGCAAAGTCGGACAGGTGACCCTGAGCCTGGAATTTACATGGTTATGTAAATATCATTTTGTATAGTTTCATTGAGCTTAAATAATGTAGAGGACAATGTAACTTTGCCTGTAGATGATACTTGAAAAAAATTAAAAGAAAATCCAGGAGAGCACAGAGGCGACTCCTCAAAATTATCATTATTGTTGGTGAGAGCAGATTACCGTGTGATAGAATCCCTATCTCAGTTCCACTACAAAACAGAGAGAGAAGGGTTCTGCTTTCATGGTTTTTAAACGTAAAAGCTATTCGTTTGTTAGAATTACAGATATTCTTTAACCAACATTTCCAATATTACAGACATTCATCAACATTTTCCAATATTTACTTTTGTTTCAGGGTTTCCGTGAACAAAACCACACACTCTCCCAATTTTCCTACGCATTTCCTCAGCACAATTCCTAAGTCAAGGACCCCACTCATACTTGCTCTTGAAGAATGCATGAGGCTAAGACAGAAATTCTTCACAGATCTGGTTGCACTTTGTACTGAGCGAGAGAAAGTCCTTCTGTGTCAGAATGATTGAGGAGTCTTTTCTCACCCCCGTGTGATGGGTTGCACATGGCTGTGCTCCCTTGGCTGATGGGAAAGTTTTCACAGGCTTAACGATGAAGTTTGCAGAACTCAGCCCAAATGATTGTCATATTTACTTTTGAAAAGTAGTTATGAAATTTCTTAACAAAAAACCCTATTCTTAAAGTCTGTTTCATTCACCAATAGTATGTTCTTTACATTAATAATCCAAGTTGGCTAAAGTGTGTCCCACGTCACAAAACTAAGAGCAGCAGTGCTACAGTGCGTGCTAGTTTTGTGGGCGATGCCGATGCATACAATTACCAATGACTCGGCTTCCTTTGCTCACCTTCTTACCAAAGCAAAGCAATATTCATACAAATACATGTACAATATTGTTCATTAAGCTTTCTTTCTTATGAGTGATCTGGAATTTAATTGTCAGGGTGGGGAGCTGTGACCATATCGAGGGCAGAGATGAAAATCCACCCTTTTGAATCACAAAGCAGATCAAAGAAAAAGTCTTTGCAAGGCCCAAATGACAAGATTGCTGGCTCATCAGATGCTATGGAGCATTTGGTGCTCAACATCCAGAAAGGCTGGGCGTGAATCCTTCCCACCCCTTCTGAGATCCAGGCAAACTCTTGTGCCTGTCACTGCCTGTCACTGCCTGTCACAGCCAGCGCTGCTCTCAACGTCGCTGTGACTGAAAGGCCAGCACACACTTCTCTACCCACGGGGATGGGGATGCAAGCCAGAGCACCTTTTTAAATACAGTCAGCTTACTCTCTGATTAGAACGTATCAATGCTTCCTACGGCAGTTCGCATAAAATGGCCCAGTGTCACGTGATGGGGCACCAGCCTTCCTCCCTGACCCGGACCCCTGCCAGCCCTTGCCTTCTTTACCTTTCCTTCTTGCTGGAGTGTTCATTCTGGACTTAGGAGCTTGTGGGTGAAACACTCTTCTCTCACATCCCTGGATTGCAATGTGCTTCCCTGCTCTGACTTATACAATTTTAAGAGGCATTGAAGGCTTAAGCTAGGATAAAACACTAACAATGAAGTTTCAAGCATCAACCTCCAGATGTAATAACTCTTTACATTTGCATAATATATCTAGCTTAAAGGTACTTTTAAATGCACATTTTGCATGATGCTTTCAGACATTCTACTTTGTATGTATGTATGGTGCCTGGACAATTGTCAGAAAATCTGCTAAGTGGCAGAAACAGGGCAGAGTTCAGGTCTTTCATCTCAAAGTTCAGAGCTATTGCCACTACATCAAATTGTCCCTTTCGCAAACACTCAGGAGGAATGCCAGCATCCTGACCCAAGGCCCACAACAAAGCATGCGGTCTCACTGCCCTTCGACGTAGGGAGAGTGGGGGCCGAGGGGAAGAATATTGTTTCAACCCCTAAAACCACCCAGAAGGCTACAGCATTTAGCAGCTGATACTACCTTCTTATGTTCTCTGTAAAGGAGAAATCTGGAGGCTGGGAGGACTGGGTCTTCTGAAGAAGGTGGTAGTGGTGGCTACACCCCATGCCCTGTTCTCACGTCGCTGCTCTTAGAACAGGACGCTCTTCTGGAGCCCAGCCTTCCTCCATGAACGCGCCATTAGCTTATGTGTTCGAAAGAGGGAAATTAAGGAATTGGGGCTTAGTCCCCTTAAAGTGCCTTCCCACGCCATCTCAAAATACATGTATGACACACACGTGTGTATGCACATCACGTATAGGTAGACATATACACACACACAGTACTCATAGTTTTGTAGCCTGGGTGTATATGGTTTTAACATTATTATTTAGCAGATAGAACTAGCTAAATGTTCATGTATATACAGGACAGCCAGCGGGAGCTGGGCAAAACAATTCCTCCATGTCTAATCCCTTCGCTGTTTGATCCATTTTCACTACAAGTATACAAGGGCAAACAAAGACTTCAGGGGAAATGAAAGTTATTTTCAATGTATTTTGGATACAATTTTCTATGGGTCATTATTGTTTCCAAGGTTCATGTCACACGCTTACAAAGCCTTTTCCAAATTCAAAAAATAAAAATGCGTAGATTATCAAGTTCTCAAAAAGTGTTTATTTCCTTGCAGACCATAAATTAGTCATCACTAACACATATTAAGATTATGTTTTTACAGGCATGCCGTGAGTGCTTACTAAGCATCGTTTATGTTGTGAGAGAAAGGAGTGGGGCCTAGAAAGTAAAAGACTAGACATTCAGAAATTGTTGGAAAGATCTCATGAAGTAAATGAAGATGTGGGATAGAATTAGATCAATGAACAGGGACTCTCGTGAAACAGTAAATAGTAAGATAAAGAAATTTTATAGAATTACTAAGAACACTACAATTTTCCAAAATAAAGTACAATTTAAGAATAAGAAAGTTTATTGGCTCTGAGGTAACACTAACCAGAATTATTTTTAATGCCCTTCACTGCCACTGAGTAATCTCCAGCTCTATATTTATGGCAATTAGATGCAAAATAGGAGAAAACATATTAGTATTGGTCAGACTCTACAAATCACTGATGTATGTCGAATTCCAATCTGAAATTTTTGGTTTAAGATTTAGTCTAGTCTTGCCAAAAGATCCCCGAAAGAAGCAGCTCAAGAGAGATCTTAAACATCAAATATGAAAAAAAAAGGAAAAACCAGACTAACATACTAAATTATAAACATATGGATGGAATTTCCTTTAAATTACTCTTGAGTCTAAACCTTAAGGGTAAAGAATTTAACAAAACACATTTGCAGTTTCCGTAACACAAAACATTTGACAGGGAATTCAACTACCCCCAAAGACAAATGAGATTTTCACTCTAATATTGAGTGAACGGAACCTTCTCTCCTACTATTTTGAAATCTCTGGACCCTACAATTAAAATGTCAATCTTTACAATACAATTTTGTAATAAAATAATAATGAATCTGTATATCAGATAGGAGAGAGGCTTCCCCCCAAAAAAATTCTGAAGCTAAAGACAGCTGGGAAATCAAGAGAAAATGCAAAATAAGGTGTGTATTTAAAAATAGCAATTCTCCTGTATTTTGGCCTATCCTTTCTCACCTAAACCCTGGCAATCTCTTACAAATGATTAAGCTTTTGAGTAGTAAGTGCTTCACACCGTGTGGGTGCCTAGAAGCAGGAGAACTTGAACTATTATGCACCAAACTGCAGGCATTTTTATGCCCAAATCCATTACCTTCTCAGTGATTTTTTTTTGTATCATCCTCAAAGCTATTACATTGCAAAAATGACTAAAATTGGATGAGGAAAGACTGAAACTTCCTATCTTGCTAACACTCTCTGCCGCTCCCGCACTTGGTCACTCTGAGGGAACCAGGGGTCCTGTGACTGAAGCTCCCCAAATGGTTGAGGGAACTTGCAAGTGAATGCGCCCCCCAGTGGAGCCTAAAGACCACTGCAGGCCTGGGTGACACTTCAGAGGCAGCTCTTTGAGAAGCCGGGAGCCAGGGGACCCAGTCCAGCCATACCTGGTCCCCAAACTTCAGAAACGGGGAGACAGGAAGTGCTGCTTTAAGCTCCTACATTTGTGGTGTCATTTGTTCTGCAGCAGAACAGAAAGACAGAGCAGAACTATTAATATCATGTGCTCACGTGATCAGTTATCCTCGTCATCCATCACAATTTAGTGTAACCGTACACAAAAGTAAGTATTTAAGAAATGAAATGTTGGAATTTACCAATTAAAGTCAGGATCAATGGGAAAGTTAAGTGATATAAAATGAGGGGCATAGGAAAGAATAAATCTCAATCTAAATGCCAATCCCAGGGTAAAGAGTCAATAAATTTTATGGTGTTTCTTCAGATAGTTAAGGTTTAAAGGATCTATGGCACTAAAGATATATTGTATTCAAGTGAATAGACATTAGAAATATTGTAGTTCTTGTTTAAATTCGATATATTGACATAGTCCAAATGGGCTGGTCTTCTCGAGCATTACTCACTCAATAAGGGATAGCAACCCATGACAGTAGTTCACTGGAAGAACATCATGTGACCCACGGGAAAAGGAAGAAAGCCATCACACACCAGGCAAACGTGATGTGCAATCAGGGTGATGGCTACCAATAAGCAAACACACCTGTTCTACTGGTATTTGTCCACTGCCCTTAAACTAATTGAAATCCACATACAACTTTAGCATCTATAGACTGGACAGCTTCAGTTTATTCATTATTCCTCCCATATTTGCTATTTGTTTGACACCAGAGAAACGTGTCCTTATAGGTTACTTTTAAAGAGTTCAAAGACTGCAGTCTTCACAAAAATGTGAAGTGTCAGAAAAATCCATTTTTAGTCTCTGTTGATATTTGCAAAATCAAAAGCCAACCAAGGAGGAATGTCCTGGGTTTCTGTGAGGACAGTTTGGCCCTTTGCAAAGAAGCAGGAAATAGAAACTGGCAGGCCAACACTGCCTTTAACTTTAACAACTTAAAATTGGAAACGAGAGCAGTGCACACATTCGCTTTCCTAAGATGCATCTCCAGAGTATGAGTCTGTCTGTAACTGCAGAAGGTCTGACGTTCCTATCCTCCTCCACACGCCTCAGTCAACGCACATGATCCTCCTCTCTAGTGACAAGTGCAAAGTACAGACGAGCATGCTCATTTCCACCTTTCAAGATCCTAATTAAGTTATTGAAAACCATCTTTTACCATTACAGTGCGAGGTAGCGTTTTGCCTTTGGAAAAGTGAAAACTCCTTCCTAATTATCTAGATTTTTCTTTTCCATTTGTGAATGCGGGTGCCACAGCATGGGGGAAGCCTCCTCTTCAAGCATCACCTTATTTAGGTTCAGTAGCGCTTATTGTCAACAGAAAAAGAGCACTAAAATCTTTAAGTTCTTTAGTTTCATCAATCACCTAATAAATAGTAAATATTGGTTGTTCAGTGAGTGAATAAATGAACGAGTGAGAGATATTTAAGACAAAATAGTCATTAAGATCCACCAAAGATTATTTGAAAAGGATATATAGAGAAAATAGTTTCATACTAGAAAATGATACAAATTTTTCATAAACTTTTCCAGATAAAAGAAAATGAATAAGCACACCCCCAACTCATTTTACAAGTTCAAAACAATCCCAATACCAAGATCTCACAAGAACTTTATGACAAATATCTTCACCTAGCCTGGACACAAAAACTGGAACAGAAACATGAACAGCTAGAAGTATCTAGTGACTAAAATGATTAACATATCACAAAAATGTTTACTATATTCCAGGTATACAAAATTGATCTAGTGTTTGGTTATCGATCATCACAATTCACTTAATAAACCTATTAACAAACTGAAGAAGAGTTTCAATAGATAAATAAAGTGACAATAAAATTCAACACCAGTTTATAATTTTAAAAATGTATATAACCAAAAATAGAAGGAAAGATGAGTGATATGATTACAATTATCATCAAGAAAGCCTAAAGCAATAATCTTGGATGGTGAGTTATTGAACGCTTTCCCCCCAAAATCAGAAATGAAAATACTGTCTGCTAATAATTCTGGTGCTCAGTATTATTCAAAAGAAGGGGTCTTACCCAGTGGAAAGAAAATTAAATAGAAATAGAAGTGAAGAAGTAAAACACTCATTTTTACCTATAATGTGATTTATAAGGAAAAATTTCAAATCATTCAACAAACTGTTGGAACTAACAGTGAAGTTAGTAACCTTATTTGATATAAAGTCAATATGTACAGTCAGGTGTATTTCTGTCTTCTAGGAACAAATACTTAACAAATATCAAATTTTAAAAACCAGGATCATTTTATAACAGCATCAAATACATCAAAATAATTAGATATCATAGAAGATGGGTAAACTTATGTCGCATAAAGTAGAATGTTACTGAAACAAAGACTACATAAATGTAGGGTATACGATGTGGTTATGCTGGAAACCTCAACTTTGTAAAGATAACACATTTCCCCGATTTTACCTGTAGGTTCAATGTCGTTCTAGTCAAAACCTCAGAAGGGTTACTTTGTGGAAATTGACAGGTCTATTTTAGCATTCATTTGGAAATGCCAAGATTCAAAAACAGAAAACAAAATATTCAAGAAGTACAAATGTTAGAGGAATTATAGAACTGGTTATAAAACAATAAAGCTATAATAATCAAGACAATGAACTATGGACATAAGGAGAGACAATAGACTAATAGAAGAGAGTAGAGTACTAACACAGACCTATACACCTTTATGCTACCTGATTTGTGACCAGTCAGTATGGGGAAATATTTTCCTTTTTTCAGCAAAGGTGCTGTCTCAACCACATGGAAATAACTGTGACATCCACATGGAAATAACTGTGACATCATACCACCTAAAAAATCACTCCAAATAGAACACCAATCTGAAAGTGTAAGACAGCCCTGGCTGCTGTAGCTCAGTGGGTTGAGCACGGGCCTGTGAAGCAAAGGTTCACCAGTTCGATTCCCAGTCAGAGCACATGCCTGGGTTGCAGGCCAGGTCCCCAGTAGGGGACACATGAGAGGCAACCACACACTGATGTTTCTCTCCCACTCTTTCTCTTTCCCCTCCCCTCTCTCTAAAAATAAATAAATAAATATTAAAAAATAAAAGTGTAAGACAAAGCAATAGAGCTCCTAGAAATTAACTATAGAAAAACCTCTCATGACCTTGCATTTAGGGAAGACTTTCATACAGAAGAGCAAGCATTAACCGTAATTAACCACTCTTTGCTCCCTTTACAGAAAGCAGTGATGGTGGGACCCCATCGTCTCGATAATCAGAGGCAGTCAACTGCCAGGCGCTGTCTTCACAGACACAGCATCGGGCTACCAAGAGGCTTTCAGATCAGGCAGGAGAGCAGGCGTGACAAAGAGAATGCTGTCACGCTACATTAGTGTGTGTCGGCACGGAAATTCAGAGTGCAGGGCAGCAGAGGAGGGGGGTGGCAGTGTCCCTGTGCTGGGTGGCCGAGGGTGAAGTATTAGTATGTGAATAAGCACTTCCAGCCACTCAAGGGGGAGAAGAACGTGATGACATGGGCTGTAGTTACACAACACGGTCTCCGTAGTTCACAGTTCTCCACACTCCATAGGTCAGTCAGCTCTGCTTGAAAGGAGGTATGCTCCTTGGAAAGATAAGTTATCTGTGTTTTCCATACAGTCATAGTGAACTAGTTGGTCTACTGTGGAGATTTCAATTGGGCATAAAATACAAAAGTGCCCAGTAAATGTACCGTGCTTAGTTTCAGTAAAACTTTTGATAAAATCTGTACCTATAATACATAATTTAAAATTTTGTTTCTTTTCTCCCCTCTGATCATGTCTCTTTGATTCAGGGGAATGGACCATGATGCACTGTGGCCAATTCCTACTTTAGTTACCCGACTACTCAGACTCCGTTCTTCGGATCTCTCCTGGTCTTATAAAATTAACACTCATGAAAACAATCAGTTCATGTTATCAGGATTTCGTTATCAACTGTACCTCTCTCAATGGGAAAGAAGTCATGAGTCTCAGCAAACAAATGGCATGTAAAGCCCTTAATACGTCTTATGAAAAGTAGCCAATTGTCTGGTTTGCCTCTGTACTCATGATCATTTGCTTGAAAACATAAGCAACTGTCTTCCTTGCATTTATAAATACGTTTAATTTTAATAGATAGCCAACAAAATTCTCTGAGCACACTTCCAATTAAGGAGCATTAGAAACATCAATATAGTTGGACTTCGGGGGGGGGGATGGGGGTAGACACCAAATCCCACCATTTCCCCTACTTTCTTTCAAAATTTTTTTCATTTTCAAAAGAACTGGGACACATGAGAATGGAATCAAGATAATTATTTTGCTATTCAAATGCTAAAATTAAAACAAAATAATGTGCAAAAGAAAGTAACTAATATTTTGGAAGCAGGCTAAATTCAAATGTTGAGTTCTGCTTGTTCATTATGTTTATGAAAGCCAGATCTACTTTTAAATTTCAAGCAATATTTGGCAGTATAAAAGATCTGACCTCAGAGTCCCAAGTCTCCCACTGAGTTCTGTTGCATAAAATCCAGAAAACAAGCCTATATTCAAATTTTTTTATGCTTGAAGATTACTTATACCATTAGAAATCAAAAAATTCTCAGACAAATATATCATGTCATTTAAGCATTTCATAAAAGTAATAATAAACTGAAATTAAAAATTAAAAAATCACATGTAATGTTTTACAACAGCAGATTGAATCTAGCAGTAAGGGAAATTGAAAATAACAGGTTATTTTTCCTAAGCAGCAGAGGAATAAGTGTTCTCTGATTACATTGGGACTGTTCTGGCTTGAACACAACTCACGGGTTTTTTTTTCTCTCACAAGGTAAGACAACAGAGCAGGCAAGCATGGCTTCTCAATCATACCAGAGGTTGACTGAAATACAGAAACATTTTCTTTCCCATTTGGTTATACATTAATATCAGACAAACTGGTTTTTCTCTACTTACTGCTGCTTTTTAGTCATCATTACTGATCTTAAAATAGCTCATGGCTCTTCCAAGAAAATTTCTGCAATTTCTTTTGTTACTCCAGAAAGTGAGAAGGGAATAGGAAGAGGGTAGATTGATTTACCTTCTGACCAGGTGTGAGACCTTGGAGAAGTTAACTTTTCCCAGACTCAGTTTTAACAATACACCTGGATAATACCTTCCTCATGAGTTTGCTCTGAGAACACAATGCTATTATATACATACACACAGGCATAATGTAGACGTTCAACGAATGATAGCTATTATTTCTTTTTACTACATGATATGTCCTTTCTGTACGTCATGAACTTGTGGCTGAAATTAAAATACATGTTTTAAAACCAGTGTTCAAACATTTCTAATTACTAGGACCAAATCTTCAGTGAAGGTAGAAAATGTTATTCTGAGAATCAGCTCTTTGAACAATTTATTCTATTTTCTATCCCTCCATGAGGCAATGAAATATCTGCTCAAATGAAACCAAGGGAAAATGAGATCCATAAAATTTACAAAGCAAAGCACTTAAAACAAAGAACAAGATATGGGAATATAAATAAACCAACTTCTTAATTATCTGAAGCTATAGGAAAATGAAATGATGAATTGAAGTAAACAACTCAGACAGATTTTTCCTTGGTTCTGGTCCCAAGAGGATATACACTTCAAAGACCCTATAAATTGAGGCAAGTCACTGTATTATCTGTTCTATTCTTGCCATCAGCTGTATACTGAGAGTATATGAGGTACACAGTCTAGATAAAAAGACAGAGATTTTGTCCCTATAAAAAGATGTTCGTGCAGAAACTATATTTTACAACCTTCTGGAATCTTAACTTATTATTTTTTCAGAGTTCAGTGGATTTTATTGTTGGTGCTGAAGCTATTTAAAACCAAAATGGAGTTCAATTTATTAACGTGTGTGTGTGTGCTTACACACACCTGGGTGTGTATGCATGTGTAATGGGGATGGAGGGTGAATAATAATGACAAATGATTGATCGGCACTATGCTTCCTGATCAGTCTTTTCCTCCTTCATTTGTGGCCCCATGCTCTGGTTAATTACTTTTTTCCTAGATTTATGACACAACATCATCGTTTTAATACATTTGTTTCTACCACCAGTCTATGAGCTTCTTGGGGGTAGAACTTATATCTTATTTATCTTTGTCCTCACAGTGACTAGAATATAAGACACTCAATTAATGAATCTAGAGGGAAGTAAAGTTGCCATTCAATTAAAATAAAGTTGACAACTTCCAAAATGCATATGCATGCAATTATGTTTATGTGCGTCCATTGGGCCATAACAAATTAATCTGACTTCATTAATTCGAACTCCTCAGGCTTGTTGGAAATGAAAACTGTATTTGTGTGCGTGTGTGCATTTATGTGCTAATGGAAGGCGTGCGTTTTGCTGCTGCGGGGATTTCCGGGAGAGCTCTTCACGTGTCTCACCTTCTAGGAGACCGACTCGGGCTTTCGTGCATTTTTCCCTATTATTAAAAGTCAACACCATGCTTTCAGCTTGTGTTAGCAGAAATCGAGACACCCCTTGCTAATCATCGTGCATCATCCCCTACACCCAACACAGTGGCCACATCCTGCTCAGCTTCCTCAGTTTTCAGCTGTGCTCACTTTCCTCCATCTCAGCCCCCGCAGCCCAGTAGGGTCCGCTCACCCTTGGATTTCGGAACTAGATTTCTAACTGTTCTCCCTCCCAATGTTGTTTACCTCTCAACAGGTAGGGGGATATATTTTTATGTTTTTAATGTGGTTACTCTGTCTTTGCTGCACCTCTTTCAACTGCTTGCCGATTACTCTTAGGATTAAGTCCACAGTCCTTATTACATCTCCCCTAGCCTTGCCCCCTGGCCTCCTGTCCTTCCTTCCCATCCTCTTTGTCTTCAGCATCTCTGGGTTTCCTCTGCTTGGACATCCGAATGTCTCACTTCTCATGCTGGCTGAGATTTTAGTCTTGGGTTATCAAAATAATGCAACTTCTTTTGGGTGATAATACTCTATTCCTGAGTGTTAACTCTTCGGAAGGAATACTTCTTCCCTGAAAAAAATGTAGAAGTACCAGCTTGAACTAACATGTGCATGGTTCATATTTTAAAAATAGAAAATTCTTGAATATTCATTAGGGTCAATTTCTTTTTTCCTCTTAACTTAGTCAAAACATCAACCTACTCAATTAATACTCAACATCTGAAAGACATAACTTATATTCTAAACATATTTAATGCTAACATATAGAGAGGCTATTCAAATTCATTATGTTCTTTAAAATACTTTTCTAGTATTTAAACGGAACCACACATGAAAGCTGTTTTCTATTGCTTCATAACTTCCATAATCCAGTGACCACAAAGAACCATGATTTCTAAATGATTATAAACCTCAAAGGGCCTAAAAAAAATTCTTCCTAAATATGCTTTGGTTAACATTTAAATTATTCTCACAAAATACATTTTTTAAATTTAACATTTTTCCTAAAGTAGAACAAAAGCCATTTGACATACTAATATCATGTGGGTTTTTAATATATTTTTAAATAAAAATATACATATATTTCCCATTAAAATACTGAAACTTCCTAATGAAAACATGAGAAGCTGATTTTTCCTTCTGTAAACCCAGTGATGAACTAAAGCTTTTAAAATCTCCTTATTTTCAATAATAGAGGATTTAACAAGTACAGATTATACACTGATCATGGAATGATGAGAATCTGACATTGTAAGTACATTTATCCTTATACCCCAAGGAAGTGTTACCTCATCAGTGTCAGTAGGAGAACCTTACATTTATTTCCAATATGGATAACTTAAAAGTACCTGCATTTGGTGACTGCAGCATTTTCCCACATACGTGAACATGCGCCATGCATTCAACTCACACTCGGTCTAATATTCATCTCTTTCAGCTCCAGCTGTTCACTCCCTAGCTCAGCTTCTCTCCCCACGTGTGACCGTGACATCACTGTCCTTTCCACTTGTGAAGCCCCAAGGCCACCCACCTGTCACCCCTGCAGTCTCATCATGCTTCAGCCCTCCTTTCAACCACTTAGTCACCTTGGAAATCCCTTCCAACACTCCCTCTCCCTTAAAACTTCCAGCCTACCTAAATCACTCCCTTATTTAAAGTTTGCTTTCTACCAACATAACAAGGCTTCCTGCACCACTTCCAGTAAGTTCTGCATGGCTTTATATTTAGTCTTCCTGATTAAGAAAAATATTCAAAAGAGTGTCTCTCTAAAAAAAATTCACTAAATTTATAAGTACCCAGAGAATATCTTCCATTCGGGAAGCATTAAAAAGTAATACAGTTGCATTTTTATTATGAAACTGCCTCTTGACCCAGCGATCCCACTTCTGGGGATATATCCAAAGTAACCCAAAACATTAATTTGAAAGAACACAGGCACCCCTGTATCCATTGCCAGCATTATTTACAATTGCCAAGATCTGGGAATAGTTCAAATGCCCATCAGTAGATGGGTATATAAAAAAGCTGTCGTACATTTACACAATAGAATACTACTTGGTTGCAAAAAAAAAAAGACAGAAATCTTACCTTTTAAGACAGCACAGATAGACCTGGAGAGTATTATGCTAAGTGACATAAGCCAGTCAGAGAAAGACAAGTGCCATATGATTTTACTCATATGTGAATCTAATGAACAAAACAGACTGATGAACAAAATGGAAACAGACTCAGGAAGAACAGAATGGCAGCAGTCAGAGGGGTGGGCCTGGAGGAAAGAAGGTGAAGGAATTAAGCAAAAAAAAAAAAGTATATATACACAACACATAGACACGGACAACAGTGTGGCATTACCAGAGGGAAAGGGGGGCGAGGAGTAGGTGAGGTGGGCAAAGGGAGGGAAAGTGGCAATGGAAAGAGACTTTGCTTGGGGCAACGGGCATGCCATGCAGTGCGCAGATGAGGTTTTGTTGAGCTACACGCTTGAAGCCTGTATGGTTTTATGAACCAGTGTCACCCCAATCGATTCAATGTTAAAAGGTCATGCAAATGTAAGACATTCTATCAACAGAGCTTTTCTTTTGCAGATTAAAGAAGATGGGGAAAATGTTTTCCTAATGACACTGTACACTGGCCAAACAAATTGCTTTGTTTTTTTATTGCTGCATTTGCATTTAAAGCAGAGAGAAGTGGTTTGGGTGATGCACAGCTACACCTGTACAGGGCTTCACCACCTGCTGATTGTGCTCACACCAGTGACAGTCCACTTACAGAAGCTCACTGAGGTTTACAAACAACGACCTCCGTTTTAAAACTGAGATTGAGAGAAGAATCAAATCCATCTGAGAAACACTGCTCACCATCTCTTTCCAAATGTTTGGTCCTATTAGGTTTCCGTTTGTTAGTTGTTTGCATTTTTTTGAGCCAGCACCCCTGTGCACAATGCACCCTATTCAAAGATGAACGCTCTCTTGCATATTTCCTTTAGCTCCAAAACTGGCTGGAGAATTATTACAGAAACCAAAATACACATAATCAAAAGCAAGTAGCAATTAACATTTAGTGTTCAAAGATAAACTGAGGCACATTAAAAATGTTTGAGTTTATTTGAACAAAAATTGATATAAGTTCAGCAGGGCCAAACCAGAAGTGGTTGTGTACCCTACTCAGAGGAACTCAAAAAAAGACTTTCACAGAGAAAAAGCAGATGCAGTACAACAGGGTTATTGATTGGCTGTCGTGAAAAGCCGAGGTGATTGTGTGCGACTAGCTGCTCTTAGGTTTCTAATTCTGTGACCTTGAGCCATTTACAGGCTTAGATTTTGGGTTGGTACATAAGTTGCCAGCATTAGAGCCACCTCAGACTAATGGCCTCATTGTTTGATTAACCATGCAATTTAAAAAGCGTTACAGAACTATATATGTTTCCATTTGTCTTCTATTTTCCTCCAGTGTAGAGTTTTAAAATCGGTGCAACAAGTCACAGTGAAACAAAGGCAAAATAAGAGACTCACAAACCAGCAAGTGCATGTAAAACAATGTGTTTGGCGGGTCATTTTATTAAAAACAGGCACATGCATGTACGATAGGGTCTGCTAATTTCCCCATGTTGCTAAAGTACAATAAAGATAAATGCTCCTTAGCTTCTGAGACTTGGATAGATTTATATTTACAGGGACACGGTTGCAGGGGCTGAAGGTGCATCCATGAATAAACAGACTTAAATGTCTGTCCTCATGGAGCTTATGTGCTGATTACAGCGAAATGTGGTTCACAGAAGTTCCAGTGTATACTCCATTATTTTTTTTTTCAATTTTTTTAAAGATTTTATTTATTTATCTTTAGAGGGGAAGGGAAAGAGAGAGGGAGAGAAACATCAATGTATGGTTGCCTCTTGTGTGTCCCCTGCTGGGAACTGGCCTGCAACCCAGGCATGTGCCCTGACTGGGAATCGAACTGCGATCCTTGGCTTCGCAGGCCCATGCTCAATCCACTGAGCTACACCAGCTAGGGCCATTATTTTTCTCCAAAGATTCACTCATAGCAAATTATCTAGATGTCTTCACATTGTTAAATGGAGGGAAAATTGTGTTGTGAAAGAATGAAAGCAAACTATTTTGAACAAGTTGGGAGAACTAGAAATCATAGAACTGCAAAAACCACAACACAAACAAACTAACCCAGCTTTTGGAGTTTAATCACGTATTTCCTGATTAATCTCCCAAATATAAATATTGACATCGGTTCAACTCTACATCGTTTATGAAGAAACCCTGGGCTGAGAGTGAACGAAGCGTTCCAAAAGTTCCCCAAAATATGTTAAACAGGAAACCAGCCGCCTCCACCCAGCTGTGGCAACAGGTTCAAAGCACAGAACCACCGGGGCTCGCTGAAGCCCTTGAGTGCTCCAAGTGACTGCAGTCAGGCTTAGTCCTTGGATTCACGTGTCTTCCAAAATACAATTGCAGGGAAAGTCAAGGAAATACAATTATTAGTGAATATGGACCCACCCAAGTTCCATAATTATGTTTTTTCAGAAAGATGTGATTAATTTATTTTGAAATCACAAGGCTAGCAACTTCTGAATAGGAACAGCATAGCTCTCAGTAAAGTATATTGTACCTCCTATGACATCAATGGAAAAATAGAAAAGAAATATGTAAAGCTGCCTTTGTGTGTAATTAAAAGTATACTCACTTATAATACTATGTTCATTTAAAATATCATAAGGATATTAAATCAGTTGGTTTGTTAAGGGATATTTTTAACATTCATAAAAAAATAACATAGGAAAAGCAAAAGAATGGTGGGATTGTTCAAAAATGAACATTCTTAGATTATGTAACATAAAGAGAAATAGCAACATAAAAATATGTATCACCACAAATTATAGGAACAGCGGCTCATAAAAACTATGTTGATGTTTAGATGAAATGATGACTTCTCATCTCAGTCACTGGCATTAGATTTATAGGCCCATTATATTTCTATGGACTCTTCTAAGATTAAAATAGTATCGATCACATATCTCTTCCTAATTTTTTAAATGTTAATGCAAAATAAAACAATCAATTTTCAGATATATCATTTGGAGAAAAATACCTTCCCCAGAAAAATGAATATGGTGGTCGTGCAATACGTAAGCTACTTCATATGATAATGAGATCCAAAGTCTCGATTTCACTGGGAAATTTTCACTTGTAAGGTTTTGTAATCTGAAGAGTAAAAGACATGACACACTCAAGAATGTAAACGTTAGATGCCACTCTGACGACCAGTCATTGTACACGCCGGTGACACCGTGTCCCTGTCCACACTCTCTCCACTTTAGGATGTGTCAGTGATTTGTTTAAAGAGTCTCCCAACTTCTCCAATAATCTTTTTAAGTGTTGGTAGGTCAGGGCTTTGTCCTTTGGCAGAACAGAAAATAACACCGAAGAGAAAAGCAATGTAACTAAAAGCAGAGACCTTAACACAATTGCTAATTGATTTGGAATCAGCTTTCGTCTGTTTGTTTTTATTGTAGGCATAGTGTTGTATTTCCTTCATAGAAACAAGGAAAGGAATTGGATTAAAAATGTCAAAATAACAGGAAGTGAATAGCTAGTGTTTATATTTCTCAAAAGATCTGGCTTTCCAGTCTTTAAAAATAGAAAATGGAAGACACATGGAGGGCAGACTGCAGTGTGGAAGACCGGATTGAACTCACGCGTTTCTGAAAACGTGGTTTGTTTTTCTTTCCCCTCCCGACTGTATAAATATTTTGCTTTCAACTCTTTCCCAAGTCATCCCTATAATGTCACAATTTTAAATCTTCCTCCAAACGTATTTTTTTTTCACTTTTTTTTCTCTACACTCTCCCAGCTTTGTATCTTTCATCTAAATGATTTTTTTTAAGTGCTAGGAAATGTGTGGATTCCTAGAACTGGGTTCCATCATGGCCTGTTGGACACCAGTTAGGTTTTCTTAAATAACATCAAGGAGAGAGCGTACTGGTAACCTACCAGTTACTTCCATGGGTCCTTGCAGTTTTCAGACTTCTCAGTGACAGTATAACATAAATATATCATTATAACACCAGAATGGTGTGGTGGACCCCAGGCAGCTCTGAATCACTATCAGAAAACCTGGGGTAAATGCGTTCCTTGTGGGGTCACTCAGACACATACCTTCATCTACTACGAGGAGACGAATATAAAATTAGCCTTAATGATGATCCGTGGTTTCTGTGAGAATGCTTTGTAATTGCCTATACTCGAGTGTTATAGCCTATCCTGCACGAAATGCCAGTCACTAGCCGGATGGAGCTGTTGAGCCCTTGAAGGGCGAGCAGCCTGGATGGAGATGTCCTGTAAGTGTAAATCAGGCAGAGTAAGGAAGGGGAAATCCAAGTAGCTCCTGAATAATTTCATGCCGGTGACATTTTGGAATGATAATATTTTTAATAATTGAGTTAAGTAAAGTATATTATCAAAATTAATTTCACATCTATGTTTAAACTTCATAATGTAACTTAAATTGGAAATGTTGCTTGAATAATATTTCCATTGGACAGCTCTATTCTAGAGCACACAAACACATTTAAGTTTTCTTCTTCATGGATAGTTTACAGAAATATAAAAGTATGTTTTGATGTTAAAGAATATCTTCAGTGTGCTTGGGCAACATTTCCGTCTCCACAGAGGCTTCCTATCTGTACTTCTAATTAAGATGATTACCAACAACATTATTTACAAACACATGCTTGAAAAGTACATTCTATTGATAGCGGAAATCCACGTCGAAGTACTCATGCCTGCCATTGAAATATAGCTGAGCAGGACATGTTCATTCTGTTCCACGTGGCCACATGGACCAGAGAGGTGATGCAGCAGTGGCCACACCAAGATGACATGGACATCGGTCAGAACTCTGGGTGTGCCTGTCGCTCTCTCCTACGGCATCACTGCACCCCCGCCTCCCAGGCTGTTCCCATCAGCCAGTGCGCACGTCGTGCGGGATTCCTTCAACCTTAAAAAACCGTCCTGATCCCCATCCAGCGCCATCCCGTTTCTCTGGCACTTTTTATAATAAATATTGTTGAGTGCTTTTCACTCATCCCATTCTCTCTGGCCTCAGTCCACCTGTCAGTAGGCCAGCCAACAAAAACAACCAATGACTTCTACATTGCTAAAGCTAATGTCTTTCTCGACTACTCAGCAACATTTTACGTAATTGGCTATTCCACCTCCCTAGAACCAAGCATTCACTTGGCTCCCGGAGGCCCCTTGCTCATGGTCCTCCTCCTACCTTGCTGACCACCGCTGATCCTAGGGGTCTGCCTCCAGCCGTGACCCTAAACCCCTCCACTCCTCCCCAAGGGAACACTTCAGAGCACACCCAGCCCTTTGTTTTCAAAAGCACCTGTTTGCTGACTAGTTCTGCTGTCTGAGATCTTCCTTTCGCTCTGGACACATGCATCCAGCTGCCAATTTAACATTTCCACTTCAGGTCTTCGTTGGCAGCTCAAATTCCACGTGTCCAAAAACAAATTCTTGAACAACGCCCCTCCGTCTGTACTGCCCCTCCCACTGTCTCCCCTGTGTCAGTAAACAGCTGTTTCATTTCTCCAGTGGCTCGGATCAAGCCTGAAGGTGATCCTTGAGTCCCCTTTTCTCACACGGCACATCACCGTCGTGGGGAATTTCCATCAGCTCTGGCAGGGAAAGGTGAACTATATTTATAATCTCGCCAGCTTCATCTCCGGGTATCTTCTTTAAAACCAACTTATCTTTTGCCTGGACTGTTCTACTTTAAATGGTCTTCCTGCCTCTGCCTTTTTCTACTTCAGTGTATTCTTTATAACATCGCCAGAGTGATCCTTATAAAACTGAACTTATTATGTCACTTCTAGGATCAAAACAGCCACATTGCTTTCTATCAGACTCAGGATAAAAGTAAGAGGAATGACTGTGTCTTACGAGGTTCTAAGATTTCTGAACCTGAGGTTCAAACGGTCGGGGTGTGGGGGCTCTTTTAAGTGAAAATTATCTTGAAACTGAAGCTGGGTTAACGTTCACAGAAGGCCTGCCTCTGCCTTGCTCGCTCCTGGCCGCTGCCAGCCTCTGGCCATGCCGCGGGGAGACAACAGGGTCTTCACTTGAGAACTTAGCAAATGCTAAGCTACTAAGCATTCCCTCGGCCAACCACTTTCTCCCCTAACACTGCTCGTGCTACCACTTCCTTCTTCCTTGCTTCCTTCAGACTTGACAGAGGGGACTCTCCGATTACATCACAAAGGCGTGCATTTTCCATTCCTTCTTAACCTGCCCTTTCCTTCTCTAAGCACTTATTGTTACTAAGGGTATCATACTGCAGCCCTTGTGGGTTCTGTTGCTTCCTTGGCTGGATTTCTGCTTGATGAAAGCAGGGCCTTTTAGTTTTGTGTGTGTCTCTATCTCCATTGCTAGAACAGTGTCTGACACACAGCAGACATTTACTGCTGAATGAATAAGCCTGCAAGGAAACAGTGACTTAGAACTCGTTTTTTTCTCCAAAAGTGCAAGTATGACAACTTCTACTAAATAAGTCAGACTCCGCTAAAGAAAGTGGCTTTTCATACACGGATGAGGATAGACTTTTAAAATTACCCTAGAAAAAGTTCTCGGCAAGTTTAACCTCCGTTTTAATTGCAACGAGGAGCTGGATTCTCCATATACCTACGTTATATACACACACATGCATATGCAGTGAGTCTCTATCTACAAAAGACAAATATTTACTCTTGCTTGGCCACAGATGTTCTTGAAACAGTGTAAAAATGGATGGGGATTAGAGAGAAAAAAGTCATGTGTATCCTTTCCCCCAGAGAATCAGGGGTGTCACGAGACTGAGAAGTTAGGAGGGGGAGTTGGCCTCTGCAGTATTTAAACTTTTGATACCATTTCTGATAAACACCTAGGTTTCGGGGATGTGTCATTTTTGTTCATTTCTATAGATGAACACGCTACCAAATAACACAACTTAGGGTGCAGAGTGGACCCTGACACCCACCTCGAGTGAGCAGACGAAGGTAAGGCCCCGAAGCAGAATGTTGCTGTCCCTGAGGTAGGCCCTGGCTCTCTGTGAGGAGGAGCCTGCGCCTGAGATGGCATGTCTCCGTTAACTCCATAAATACTGAACTTTCTCCCATCAGCCTGCACAGTTAGGTCAAATTTACTGTCGTCATAAAGAAAGCTTAGAAGACAGCATGTATGTTCGACCGCATAGCATCCACATCTTCAGAATCCATTATAACATGCTGCAGTGGCCACGGCCAATGTCTCCAACACACAGTCATACATTGTGCAGGTCATGGACAGAAGGCCAGAGAGGCTTGCACAGCATCAGAGAACGTGATGAGAGGGACCCTAAGGGGCCTGTCTGAGACCCAATCAGTCTCGCCATTGACTAGGTCCACGAGAAGGTTCTGAACTAAAGATGGAAATAGGTGTGCCTGAACCCTTAGAAAATCCATGTGATTACCCTACTCCTAGTCAGGAACAGCTTACAGATAGAACATTCTGGAACAACATCACACTCCATGGACTGCCCACGGTACTTCCGCATTTCCCTGCTCTCCACTCCTTTCCTACCAAGCGTTATTCCACCAAGAGCTTACAATTCTCCCTCTTCACTTATAAGTTATATTTTCCTCTCATCCAGAAGATGAGCAAAGAGAAGACAGGAATGCATGAATATATGCTGAGTAATAAAGCCGTTTAGTCTCTCAGGGCCATCATAAATTCAACGTGTGACATATGCCTTCATAATCCTAAAGTCACTAAAGGAGGAAATGAAAGATTGTAGGAAAACCCCTCGAAACCATTTCCACGTGAAATCTAGTCTAAATTTGTCTCAGACTTTTCTTCATTGGACTATTTCCCCTTTACCGTCTGTGACATTTCTAAAGGGTTGCTGCAATTTAGAAACATGCTCAGTGGACAGTGACTGATAGGCTCACTGCTATTTTTTGAAGCTTTAATTTTACAAATTAAAAGCAGACATTACGCTAAGATACCAGCTGTAGGTTGTGCAACGGTCATATGTTCTATACTTAGTACTAAGGGTATCTCTGACTTCAGCTACCAAAGAGAAAAAACTTCTCTCAGAGGTTTAACATCAAATATCTTCTTATTTTTGCGACACATAATCACACTTGTTAGAAAACATCATTAAATGTAAATCACTCAGATAACATTTAAATATATACTAATATCAATAATCCTCTGCAAAGCTATGACTTCAGTAGAATGGCCTTGCACACAACCTTTCTTCTCTTCGATGGGCTGACTTCCTCCCATGAAACATCCACTTTTGTTTTTCACAGGCATGGTCTCTAACTCACAGTCAGGCACACCGGGGTACCTGCAACTGGCCAGGACACCAGGGACAAGCACCAGGGACACAAAAGCCCTCCATGAATTATGATCTTGGAATACATCCTAGACCTGTTTAATGAATATAAATTGTCACGAGGTCAGTCATCAAAGTATTTAAAATGACAAATGCACTTACTGATTTAGTTATGATAAATTTCAAAAGGTGAATTTTACACTTCCACTATCTTCATGCATTTGGATGCCTGGCACAAAGGCATTACTCCAGCAAAATTTGGGCAAATGACAGTAAACTTCTACATCAGTAGAGAGCACATTTCCAAAATGACAGCAAAGACATCGTTTTATATGGCATGTGAAAATATAAGTATTAAATAGTCACAAAAATCAATGATTATAACATGAGGTGGTTTAATTGAAAAAGAGATAAAAAGAAACTGAATATTATTCCAGATGCTGTTCTTGCTATTTAGAGAAAAAGTAGATTAATATGTTTAAGGTTTGGATATGTGAGGGAAAAGTGTTAGTAAACAGGCTCTATTCCTTTTTGCTATGGATATACTACACAAGACACTATCCACTAGAAACATAAAGTTTATATGTTCTTCGCTTATTGAAGTAAAATTTTAGATATCACTTTTCCTTGATAAAATTGAGTCTCCCCATAATTTTAAGAAGGTGTGGTCCCTAGGCATTCATTCATGTCACACACATCAAGTAAAGAAACCAGGGACAGCCAGTGTGTTCCCAATATCATGTCTAGTGACCTCCATATTTCATTTGTGAATAACTAATATTTTTGGTGAAAATCAGTGATGATATTTCCCCTGAGAAATCAAAGGATATCTCTTTGAATACAGTATTCGAGAAAATAAAAAAGCGTGAGAGCTGATTATGGGACCCCCAATGTAAATGTAAAGCCTGCGTATTTTCAGTATCAGTTCCTTCTTTCTTCTCCCGAAGGAGAGCGGGCTACCTGAGAGACTCGTGATTCCCATGGGTTTGCAGATGTTGGGGTTGCTCTCTGGCCTGTGTTTTCACAGCCTCCTCCCTGCACGTTCTGACACCAACGCCCATTCGAAACCATCCTGCTTAACTCCTGCCAGACTGACATTCCTCAGATACCAGCGCAGCATAGTGGAAATAGCTCTGGAGCCAGACAGACAAGGCTCCGAGTCCCGGCCCCGGCGCTGGCTCTATCTGCGGCTTCACACAAATCATCTGACATTTCTGAATGTCAGCTTCCTTCGTGTGCAAAATGAAGATAACGTGTAAAATGAAGCTCATTTGCTCTACGGCTTTCAGAATTGGAGATATCTATGTAAATCATCTTGCGTATAGGAAACATATGTGTTGGTAGGGCGATGATGATGATGGAGGAGGAGAAGGAGAAAAGGGAACAACGAGTCTATCTCGTCAGAAATTTGCAATTGCCCCCAAAGTTACTCTGCATGAAATGTTAGATGTTCCACAACCTTGTCCCACTCCCTCTATTGAGCACAATGTCTGCTACTCACAAAGGTGGGTTATTTCTGTTCAATGAGGCGAATTGCCCACGCCTTCGCTGATTTATATCAATTCACGCCACAGACCCTGGGCTCCAACCACTTCTACGAGGTAAAAGAATCTTTTTGCTTCTCAGCAACTGTCCAAGTTCCACTGATTTCTCCTGACTCAGCACGGGAAGCCAGACTTTATTTCAAGGTTTCTCTAAAATCTTGCTAGAAAGGGAATTTTGGAAGGTTTTGGCATTTTGGCAGAATCCAATTGACCTTGTAAGATCAGCGTAGGAGATAAGAAACGTCTTCAACTAGAAGTGGCCTGAGATGCTGTTCAATTTTAAGGAGTGATTGTCATTATATCTGTGGCTCGAATAATGAGATGAAACCCTCATAAATTTCGAGGCCGCACCCACAGTGAGGCACCAAGGAGCGATGTTCCAGGGATCCAGCCATTTCTGAATCCAAAGAAAACAAAGGAAGAATGCAAAAGAGAGACCATTAAATGATCCGTTATTTCACAAGAAAACTATTTTTAATGTTTTGATGAAAAACAATTTATATAAAGCATTTTTAGATATCTTTCAAATAGACCTACTGGTATTTTAAATCAAATTTCAAAATCACACAAAACTTATCCCCATATTGTATCACTAGCTCTTCAATATTTTTTTAATCAAATGCTTATGCAAAACATGGACAAAAGTCAGAATTTGAGAATGTTTAATGTCTAAGTAAAGATATTTCACAATAAAATGATTAACGGAAAACATTTAATCAAATGTCAAAACAATAAAATAAAAATAAAAATTCCCAATAAAAATATTGGCAAAAGTATATTCACATGATTTTAAAAAATAGAAACACAAGTGTTGACATAAATGAGAATATCAAGAAATATCATGTATATTTCAATGCCATATGTTACTTACATGTTGTAATTATATTTTTATAAATATATTCCTTATATTTCTATGGAATAGACTTACCAACTCAATAATCTTTCATAATTTATCTTTGCAAACATAGACAAATCCCTCCCAATGGTTTCCAGAGATTCAGTTCTGTAATTACTTTCCATGTACTTAAGCATCCATTTCCTTTTGTATGAACAGGGTTTCAATTCTTTTATTCTATGTCCCTATTTCCTCCACAGTACCCAAGTAACTTATATAAAGAAATCAATATTAATCCTAAGTTTGAAGTATACTTTTCTGTTAACAATACTTTTCTGTTAGGCTCCCTTCAGTTCATCAGGGAGATGAGCAAAATGAAAATAACTTTAAGTGCATGAAGCATAAAATATGAAGCTTTGCATAACAATTTTATTTATTTTTACTCTAAGAATATAGATTACTTCAAATTCATTAACTCATATCCACTGGGAACTACAAAACGAGGTTTTAACATCAACATGTTCTATTACTGTCTAAATTGACAGTTGAGCTTCTTACCTGAGTTTTGTTTAGTATACAGTTATTTTCTAAAGACAGGATATGTATAACAAGCTGTCAGGAGAAATGATACCAACAGTGGAAAAGTGGAAGGGGGGGGCAAGAAATCAAGTCCCTTTAAGAAGAAACCCCCAGACCCTCTGTTTCCCAGACCTACGGTAGTTTTGTTCTGCATCTCACAAGCAACTGCCCTTCCTTTTGCTCAGAGAACAACACATGCTCTGCCCCAGCAGGAAAATATAAAAATTAAATAGAAAACCACAAGGTTATTAAGCATCTTACCCTCTGGGCTTGCGGGCTGCTGTGGCGGCTCAGGGTTACAGACACGTGTAAACAACAGAATTTCCTGCATCCCTTCCTCATCTGAATGGCTCTGGGGGCCCGGCCAACAGGAGTATTTCCAGCATTAAGGCCACTCCACACTAAGTTGAAAAAGATCCCCATTGGTTGTGAAGTTTTATCAAAACCAATACCACAACACCCTCTGCGGATCACAGAGAGCTGACCAAAATGAAGTCATCCCGGGGCTCCCTAACTAAGGATGGTTATCCGATGCCTGCCACACAACCCCCTTGAAACTAAGTTCTGTGAATGAAGAAGGAAGAAAACACCGCCCCTTCGCCCACAAGTTTGTTTAATGTATAATAACAATCGTTGTAACTTGCAATAGAAAAAATACAATAAAATAACAAAAGAAGGTGTCTGTCTGCCAAGATTACAAGAACAAAAGGAAATAGCATTGGTCTAATCTGATTTTTATTAGAGTGCCTCCCCCTGCAAAAAGAAAAAAAATGTAATAAAATATTTGAGGATACAAATCATGACACCAAAGCTGTCTGACAGAAGCTATTACTTCAGTCATGTTGGCAGGACTGTAAGCGGCTGTCCCCAGGGTCCCCTGCAAGAGCTCTCAGGCCCCTTTCCCTGTGAGGGGGCAGAAAAAAAGAGTGACTTTCCAGGGACATGACACAGCCATCAGGGTGTTCTGGTGGAGTAATGGGGGACCACGGGAACAAGCAACACAGGACACCCCGAGGAAAAGAGCGGCCTGAGGAAGCACCAGCACCCCATTCCTTATAAAGGGCACGAAAGTGGTGCGGCAAAGGAGGGACTTGGTGTCTTCAAACTATTTTAGTCTTCCTCCCTTCTCAATGTAGAGGATTATTCTCAGGGGAATTGCATTTGTCAACTCTTTCTACTTAACACCGTCCTTGCCCCCGTCTGCCTGCTGCGGCAGAGAGGGTGACGGTTCTGTGGAAAGCCAGCCCACCTGCCAGGGTTTCCTTCCCTGCACCCCCCACCTGCCCAGCCCCCACCCCATCTTCCCAGGGAACATGCTCAACCCGAACTCCCTCTCTTCTTTCTCCGGACTCTCCCTTTTGTCTGGATTTCCCCCTGATATTTTAGACACATCCGTTCTTCAGTAAATTTCACTTCTGCCAATGAAGTTCACTTCCAATTCAGTCGTTTTCCTCGTAGGTACCATCCTCCTCCCCTTCCTGGTCAAATGGTTGAGGGTGGTCTCGGCAGCCCAGGGCGGCATGTCCCTGCCGTCTCCTCCCTTGTATGCACCAGAGTGACCATCTCTGAGAACACACAGGGCAGTTTTTTACAGCCGATAGACTCTGCTCTCAGTCTTCACTCCCCCTGTAGTGGACTCGGCCTTCGATGCTGTTCACAGGCCCACTGACACAGAGAGTCTTCTCATCTTCTCCTCTCCCAGCACAATGCTGTCCTCATCTTCCTCCATTGGCCTCAAGCCTGTACCCCTGACCTTGGCGTGGTCTCTCTTCCCTCTAGTCCCTCTGTGTACATCAGGTGTGTTCTTATGGAAATCTGCCACCTCTCTGGTCAATGCCACTCATTCTTGTGGCTTCAGTTATCATCGGTCTTCTCAGAGGACTCCCTTTATCAACATTTGGATCCCATCCACCTTTGAGTCTTCAACACTGATTCACATCAGCACGCTAGAAAATACCACACGCACGCCATCAACATATGTCGAGCTGAAATCATCATCAGCCTGTGGACTTGCTCTGTTGTCTCTCTCAAGGGTGCCAACCGGTCCTGGGACTCACTAAAGGAAAATCCTGGAAGTCATTCTGGACTCCTTTTCTAGCCTCTTTCCAATCTAGTATCACTTCCTCTCGGTCTTATTATTTCCATAAGATGCTCAGTTTTCTCCCCCTCCCCACTGCCACTGCATGTTCCATGATGGGTACTAATGGAAGCAGGAGGAAAAGGGAAGAGAAATTCAGCCTTGGCATTTTCACAATTTGCTGGCAAATGGACATCTTCAGGCTCTCAGCACACTGACCAGGGCTGATTTTTGTGTGTGGGTTCCAATTTCATTCTACAAATTAAGCCTTCCCTGTGAAGTCTGCAGTTTGTTGACCCATCATCATTCCTCCTCCTCCTCCTCCTCCCCAGAATAAATTTTTATTTTTGTTTGGAGCAACAATATAGTCAGTTTAAAAAAAAAGCTTATGGTATCAAGATTTCCATTATAGATACATGTAGCTACATGGTACCATTTGGCTGGTGACACATGAGTGGGAAGAAGTCCAATGAGCAGTTTTGGGAAGTTCTGTCTTTCCTGATCTAGAAACCACTCCATTTCGCCCCTTCTTCCTCCTTCCTTGGACAGAGACAGGAAGCTGGAGAGGGAGCACAACCCTCCCACTGATTGTGTGGTCACAATTCAGACGGACGCCACCCTGAGAATGGTGTGACTGGCCTTGTGCAGGCTTCTGGTGCGGATGTGAGGAAAAGAGGACGTGACCTGGTTAAACCACCAGGTTTAACCTGTGTCCTGGTTCACTGAATTGGGAGCTACAGGACGAGAGAGGCTTGTAACCGTCTCTAACTGCAGAAACAATGGGGAATGCATAGTAATCAGAACTGATTTTACTCTAGATCCTTATCACCCAACCGGGAGTCCAGAAGGAACGGTGAAATTGAAAACCCCTGCAGAACTTTTACTTGCCTTCTCTGCTCCCCATTTCCAGGGAGAGTTAAGGCTGCAGCCAAAGGCTGGATTTGTGCACCTGTTTACATATCTGTTTCCCCAACACACTGCACATTTCTTAGGGAGATAATGCTGCATTTGCCTTTGAATCTTTTGCAAATAAACAAATTAATGAATAAGTGAATAAGGTATAAATGAACAGTCTATGAAAGCATCAAAAGAAACAAAAATTATGAGAGTACCTCAGAGCTGGACAAGGGATAGAGAAGAAAAGAAATTAGAAATGTATACCTTTAGAACATTGAGTAAGGGTATGGTGATTTTTCAATTACTCCTAATTTTTTCTACTTTCATAATTGAAGGAATTAATAGCGCCAACATCACACACTTGTATATGTGCCTCTCAGTGGCAAAGAAAACTAGAAATACTGACAAAGTAAGATACATAGAAAAGATTTTCTGTGGACTTAATAACCATTTGACTCAGTTGCACTGTTAAATATTAACTGCAACCATTTTAATGTCTTTAAAATATCTGTAGAATTATCCCAAAGCAACATATAGCTGTCTAAGGAACAGAAAATTTCTTGCAAGGAAGCCAATCTTGGTTTTGATTCAAAGGCACTAGGTCATTTTAAATCACAGATTAGAAACGTGTGTGCACAAAATCACACAGCACACTGTGATTTTACAAATACATCCTTCATTAATCAAGAGGGTCCAGCTGGGAAGCTGCCACGTTTTACTACACTAACTTATGCCTACCCACACACATCAGTCACATAAGCCAGAACATCAATATGCGAGCCTCACTGCAGCCCTATAGAAAAAACCCTCTTCCTTCTCACTTTTAGAAATAGGGGTTGTTATTTCACAGTCCGGAATTCCTTTACAAACACCATGTATGTTTTCTAAGAAAATGTCTATGTTGTAACACAAAGCTGACCTGATGTTTTTTTTTTATATTATGTCAATTGAGGGACAAATTAAGAAAAAAAACATGAGAAAGATAAATCTGATCTACAATATAGCACTCTTAGAAGAGATCTTCATTTCAGACGGTGCGGGGCGGGGGGTTCAAGTATCAGCCGTGAGTTCTCACAGATAACTCCCTTCCTTAGTTTATGAGAGGGTTGTTATAACCTATAGATAGATTCTGAGGGTTAGGATGAAATGCATACGAAGTGCTTAAAATAATCCCTAACGTTAAACAAATCAAAGCTATCATGAGTAGTAACTATTTTTAAAAGTAGCTATGTTGACCTAATTACAATGTCTACAAAATAGCTCGAAAGCAAATGTTTATATTTGAAATAAGAATATTAAGCAAATGTAGGCATGGCCAAATGTGATGACGCAATTTATTTTGCTGCTTCTCGAAGTGGTCACGTCGTAGCTGGGTTCCTGCTCCGTACCCAGCACCTGGGCCCTGAGAGAAACAACTAGACACATTACTTATGCTTTAATAAGTATATGATAATATTTTTGTGAGATTTTATGAAACTATAATTAATTTATCTTTCTGAGACTTTGCATGTTTCAGGAACTTTCCTTGGCAAGACCTACTTAGGAGAAAATGGCCCGGAGACAAACATTACCTGTTTAAATAACCAGATACATTTTACGTAATTAGGATTAAGGACTGGGCCATCAGATTTCGATCAAGCTCATAGCAGAGCAAGTGGTTAGCTGTTCTTTCCTCGGTTAGTAAGAGTGGGATGCAATCCATGTTCTGGAAGGATTCTCAAACTCAACACTGCTGACACTGGGACCAAATAACCCTGTCCTGTCCATCGTCGGGTGTTCAGCAGCCTCCCTGGCCTCTCCCCACTCATTACCAGTAACACACCCAAGCTGTGTCCATCAGGACTGTTTTCAGACATTGCCAAGTGTCCCTGGAGAGGCACAATTGCTATCAGTTGAGATCCATTGTTTAAAGTGACGGAGTAGTGGAAAGATGCAACTAAGACCTAGCTTAGCTCTGCCAATAACCATTATGAGCTTGGCCATCCAGCTGTGGCCCTGGAAAAAGTGACCACATCATTCTGAGCCTGATTTCCCCATACGCTGTATATACGGTCAGGAAATTAGACTAGATCATCTCGAAGGCTTATCTTATTAGAACATGAAGTTCCTTAAGATCGTACACTCTGGCTTTCTCTCTCTCTCTCTCTCTCACACACACACTACCATTCTACTCACACATTTCAAACATAATAATCACCCATGTAGTCTGTATCATTAGGCATCAAATACATAAGGAATCAAAACGAAACTATTACAGAACCTACCCTAATACAGGGGACCTATTTCTGATTCAGTTTTAGGGTGTTATAATGATTTTTTCTTAGTAGCTTCGCCTCCAGGATGACCACATACACGGGAACAAAAACACCCCCCCCCCATGGACAAGGATAAGCATTGCTTTAAAAAACACACACTCACACACACAACTCGACATTCACTACAAAAAGTACTTTTTCCACTCAGGAACTATATTAAATTACAATTTAACTTGTTGACCGAACAAGGAACAAACAGTCCACACAGAGAAAAAGTAAATTCACTCACAGGACTTGGAAAACATCTCTCGTCTTTTGAATCCTTAAACTGAGCTTGCGGGACAGCCTTGCTCAATAATCTCGTTCAAGACAGAACAGATCCTCCTCAACGAAATCCTGTTCCAATTAATGTGAATAAATATTCTTGGCAGCAATAGGAAAGTACTACTTGCTAAGACTATAAATGTATTTTTCCATGTAACACGAGTTTCACCACTTACAAAATCTGTTATTTTTGCGAATCTATCCTTTGGAATTCTTGTAAAAAGAACCGCCTACACCACCGTGAAAGAAAAAGATGCTACTTCCTTATATCGTCAAGGGTTGCTGTATTTTGGTAACAAACCCCAGCTATGAACCAAATGAAATAAAAATAACCAAAACAACAATGCTTCATAGCGTAATCTACTCTTTTAAAGAAAACCTGAGTCAAGTGCTAGGAGTTCTGGGTTTGTTCTTAACCCCGACCAGTCGCCCATGTTAGACCATATACTTAACTTCACTGATGAAAAGTTTTGGGAGTAAAAATGAATACATACAGAAAGTTATTATGTTTCTCCTGTGATAAGGATCAGATCTCTGTAAATGATGACACATACTCTTTAATAAAAATAATATCAAATCATAATGATCAAAACTAAGTTCTTAAAGCATTGTATTCCATTGGCCTTTAAATTGTTCAGTAACATGTGTTATTATCACAATATTAACCAGACTTGAAATCTCTTAACGAATATTTAAAAATCAGAGTAAACTTGAGGTAAACCAAGGAAGTTCAATAATAAAAAAAAATTCCTAGAGACAGTAGAAAATAATCATGATATTGATGAAGTCAGCTCTCTTTTATTTTAAGTTGCTGGACATTAGAGCGTTCCAATGGCGTCCCTGCACTGCGGGAGAGGGATGCATGCCTTGTCCAGATTGAGTGTGAATGAGAATGTCAGACTCCGGGGCAAAAGCAAACGACATTTAAAAATCCATTGAATTTAAATAAAAATAAAGTGAGTAGTACCATTGCTAAGTAAATGAAGACACTGACATTTTTATTATACGGGGGTTGACAAAAGTAGATTTGTAGTTGTTGAGTGCACAAGAGTCTATTCTTATATTGTTATTGATTAATGATTGTATTATTTATTAGTATTATAACTGTAAGCCTACTTTTGCCCACCTCTATATACTTTCCATTACCTAGGCATAATTTCCACTGACTTTGAAAAAATATGGCATTAGAGAAAAAAAAGAAATCAAGGTTCATATATTTTAAATGCATATTTCTGAAAGGTGATTTTATTTTGGTTATTTCTATATAAAAGTGTCATAAAGATGAATATATGTTCATCTTTATAATTAATTGTTAAATGTCTCAAATCAATAAAAATATTGATCTCTGTAAATCTCTGGGTTAAGAACAAACCCAGAACTCCTAGCACTTGACTCAGGTTTTCTTTAAAAGAGTAGATTATGCTATGAAGCATTGTTGTTTTGGTTATTTTTATTTCATTTGGTTCATAGCTGGGGTTTGTTACCAAAATACAGCAACCCTTGACGATATAAGGAAGTAGCATCTTTTTCTTTCACGGTGGTGTAGGCGGTTCTTTTTACAAGAATTCCAAAGGAATTTGCTGATAAGCATATATATATGTATATGTATATATAATTTCCTCTAAACGCTAGAAATGCAAAACTAAAAATATGCTAAAGTTAGGCCTATAAATATCAATAAATATCTTTCCAAAATAATTCCATGATGATAATTGGGTAGATTAGTTAAGAACAGAACCACAATTTTTTCTCAAATAGAAGTTGTACACTTATTGATTCAAACTACTGAAATTAGTTTGCCTTTCCAGTTAAATGATAGAAATTAACACAAGATAGTTTAAATAAGTGTAGTTTCTGTAGCTACAATCTTCTATATCTGTTGATTTCTATAAATACTCAAAAATACCCCAATGACTATTACTCTATAATATCTGTGAGATCTTAGAACTTGAAATTAATATATATTATTACTTTAATTAAAATAATCTACAAGGGCTCGGCAATACAAGTTATTATTAAAACTTTTAAAGTACCCACAACCGAAAACTTTGGACTTTATTTTCAAATCATTACACAGGCCAAGATCAGATAACGTTCTTGGCAATTTGAAAAATAACAAAATAATAATTATATTTTAATATTTTGACAGCATATTGTCAGAATTATCCTAGGAAAATATTTGTCGCACTGGCTTTCAAAGTGTTTTTAAAGTAATGGAGTCTTTTCTTTTACGAATGCTAACGGAAGTCACGTATATCGAGGGTGGAACTTCTCCCAATAATGCTCGGGGTGGGGATTGGATGCCTGCCCACTTGGAAACACTCCTCACGTCTCATTTCCTCCAAACAGCCCTTGGAGGTCACCACGGACTCCCAGACCCTAAGGAGCATTTTGGAAAACAACTAATACAATAAAACTATTATTTTACAGATAAGAATCTTTACGTCAGCAAAAAATACCGTATGTCCACATTTTTTTCTGTCTACCCACTCATTCTTCTTTATTAATTTCCTGGCTATTGACATGTTTTGGTTTCAAAATACTTATTATATAAGTAGTAGCTGTCTATTTTAGAGTGACTAAAAACACAAGTAAGCACAATCCCCCCGAACAATACGTAATGAAGACAACTTGTTATGTGCTGTTCATAACATTGGCAGCTAATTACTGCAGATGACATATAGGTAAAGTGTGCTTCCTTTACCATAGTGGGGGAAGAAAGAGACCCTACTCTGAATGTGTTATCCTGCACACCTAAAACTTTTACTGATGTGGCCGAGTTTTTGCTTCACCCTTAATAGGGCGTGTGTCTTAGCAAGGCCATCAGCGACCTAGCCACTTCGTCCTTACCTGGTGCAGTTAGCATCTGCCATTGTTCTGCCACTGGTCCAGGTCTTTTCAGACCATGCTATAACAGGGAATGGAAGGGTTAGTACCAATCAGCAGGCCTGTCCATTCCAAGTGAATGTAAAACACTTGTGGTCCGAACAGCAGCCGCAGAAACAGTGGAGTGGGCAACTCTGGAGCTCAGAAACAGTGAAAATGTATTAAAACTCTCAGAACCCACCTGTTGGAAATCTGGAAACTAGGCAGAGGTTTGCAGCAATCAAACAAACACTTAACCAGAAGATGGTCCACTGAAACAGGGTGGAGCTTTGTGGCTCAAACCAGTAAACGAATTCTATTCCTCAATGAACTGTATGAAGAAAACTGAACTTAAAGCTAGCAGAAAGAAAACAAGAAAAATTGGAGGAGAGATAAACAGTAGAGAGAATATAAAAACAATACCAGCATCAACAACAACACTGGAAGTTCTTTGAGGGATAAACACAATGAGTTAGATTGGAGGGGGAGGGTAAGAAGCAAGAAGAGTATTGACAGAATACAATCAAAAGGGGGGACATTCTGAAAACCTTACAGAATTTTTAAAAGATTATATAAGAAAACTATGAACAACTGCACACCTGAAGTTAGATTAGCTAGATGAAATGGGCGGATTCCTAGAAATGCACGAGCTACCAAAACAGACTTGGGAAGCAACGGAAAATCTCACAGACCTATAAAAAGCAAAGAAAAGCAAGTAATCAAACATATTGCAGTTAATTAAGTGACTTTGGTAAAAGTTTCTCAAATCACAATAACTTGATCTTTTTTTGTTTTTTATTTATCTAAAAAAAAAACAACCCAACCTGGCTCGTGACATCCATAATCCTGTTCATCTCTATCATGGCCACGCATTGTGAATTCCCAAACTGAAGTCGGGTACCTCTCACACCAGACGGCGGCAGCTTCTCAGTTGGAAATACAAGGTAGTCAGAGGCAAAAAAGGGTCTTCTTGGCAATCAAATTATATAGGCATATATTGTCTGTATACCATTTTTATGTGGTATATATCTATATATTAATCAAGAACATTTGTTTGCTGGAAAACAAAGATTTTGGACCCAGTGTCTGCTGACTTTTGTCAGGAATTACAAGGTATAGGCTAGGACAGGCCTAAGGGGAGAGCAAATATCGATTATTTCAAGAACCCAAAGGACATCGAACTATCATAAAGTTGTTATGTCCTTTCAGGTCATAGGTGCAGATGTCTTGAGCTCCATTTCTCACCGCCCTGCCAGAAAGTGCTATCTCAGTTGTTGAACTTACTGGTCCGTGGCTTCACTAATACACCCATGCCATCCATGAAGATAGACATTTACTTTAATGAATATGATACACGTAAAATATAAAATACTTCATAAATGATATACTAAAATAAATGAATAAACTATTATAGTTAAGTGAAGACTATGAGTGGTATTGATGATATAATCAGTATATATCAAAATGTTTAGAATAACATATAAGACTGTTAAGTGACGAATCTTAGAATGAATGGCTGGACAGGAGAGGATAGAAGTCAAACTTCTTTGAGCGTACCTTGCCCAGTAGAGTCAACCTCGGGACCATGTGAAATTAAATTAAAAAAAAATAGCAATCAATCTCTACAACTCCAAAATAAAATCAAACCATTGAACTTCCATGTAGATCCAGGTAGTGGCATAACTACACAGTGAGTAATGATTCTAAGTCGTCTGAATCCTAGTCTGATGGTAAAACTAAAGGCGTGTGAAACTATGGTCAGAGCTTGTGTTCCCAGTGGTCGAGCTGGCCTGGTTCTCTGGGCTGGGTGTGTGTACACTGCAGCCAGGTGGAAGGCCGCCTTTGCTAGCGTCTTCAGGGGCCGGGGTCTGCAGTTCGTGCAACGAGACGCACAGATGGAAGATGCCAGCAAAAACGGAAGTCCTGACGGTTAGCGGAAGTGTCGGGGACAATGTATTCTATATCTTATATAAATACCAAAGTATTATATGAAAGTACTTATAAAACTACATAGTTCATAAAAGATATATATCCTGGCTTTGTTAAATAAAGGGGCCTAGGAATAATGGGAACTCTTATTAGCAAAGAGGACCCCTAACAAACAAAACAGTGGTCTGAAAATACAATTTCCTTTTCCAAGAAACCAGAATTAAAAACGGAACAAGTTAAGCATGAATAAAAATAATAACTTCAATGGGCAGATGCTAGTGAACCGCCTGCCCAATTTTAAATTTGGTTGTTTTTTGCCCTGGCTGGTACGGCTCAGTGGATTGAGCGCCAGCCTGGGAACCAAAGGGTTGCTGGTTTGATCCCCCATCAGGGCACACGCCTGGGTTGCAGGCCAGGTGCCCAGTAGGGGGCGTGTGAGAAGCAACCACACATTGATGCTTCCGTCCCTGTCTTTCTTCCTCCCTTGCCTCTGTTTAAAAATAAATAAATAAAATCTTTTAAAAAATAAATGAATTTTGTTGTGTTTTAATGTTTCCTTCCCATTCTATGGTTTATTGTTATTGCTCAAAAAAGGCAATGGGTGTTTGGAGGACAGAATATTCAGCGAAAACAAAGATCACGAGAATGCGAACATCAGCTATGCCTCCTTCGTGTTTTTCCTCAGATAATTTAATACCAGTCAACAATAACACACTTATTTTTCAGACAACCGTCTTTAAAATAAAATAATGTGTTTACAGCTCTCAAACTCTCCATCCTCAATAGTAGCCAGTAAACATGCTTTATTTTTATAGACATGAAAAATAGAGTTGTATTAGCGAAAATTGCATTCAATTTTAAGACATGAAATTATTTTAAGGCGAGCTGCTGAAGGACAATCATACTTGAATATCGACGGACTAGTAAGATACAGACATGTCTACTAGGATGTTGCACAGTAAGGCTTTTCCAGTCATTTAGATTTTTATAAATTCCAGGCGATACCTTTATCTTAAAACTCTATGGGAAAATTATGATATAGATTAACTGTAAACTCATTAATTCGGGGTAAACTTATCTGCTCTCTCCCACATGGGAAGTAAACTAACTTCTTGGAAACAGCAGGACGTATCAAATTAACCTTCACTTTCTCCCTGGCTCCTGTCCAGTGTTGCCGGCACCGCGCTCTGCCTCCTTCTCGTAACTTCGGAGCGCAAATTATTCACAGCTGAAGGCATCCGCTCACACCGAAAACAATGACCAGGGTCAGAATTTCAGGGAGAAACTCAATCCGGTTCCTTTATCTTGGCAATTTTTTTTTTAGTTTCTAAAGAGATTATGTCCGAGAATGAAAATCTATTATATTCCTTTGGAAGAAGTTCTTACAGCTGATGATGATACATTTTTGAGTGCGTGTTGACATGGAGTCGATCCTTTTCTTCACTTCATAATTCTTTTTAGAGTCCACCATTCATAGTCCATGTCCCAGAAATGCAAACTCGGTAACATTTCTTCGTCCATTTTCCTCTAACCAGAAAGCTTTAATGCCCTTCTCCAGATTCATCCGGTGTTGCCCTCCTCTCTCTCCCTCTCCCCCCCTTCCCCCCTCTCTCCCTCTCTCTCTCCGTCTCTCTCTCTCTCTTTCAATGTACTTTTTATCTCCTTCATAGTTACTCTCCCAGAGGGATTTCCATTAAACTACAGAGCTCTCTGGGAATGTGTACCAACAAGCCCTCACGCAGTAAATGTTAAACCTATTCTTTTGATTAGTTTGTTTAGAATGATCAAGGCAAATCTGCTACACTCCAGCATTAACCTTCCTTCTCTCCTTGGACTAGACAAGTTGCTTCTAAATCTCAATTTCTAAATAAACATAAAATTAGTGTTTGGGTTATTTAAATCATTTATCAAGAGATACTGTATCTTAATGAATAATAAACAGCTTATTAAATAGTTCAGCTTCATCTTACAAAATTAAGAACAAATTATCCAGTTACTTAGCTGTCCAAATTTTGCCCAAGCCTGTAAAATACAAAACAAATGGAAAGTTGGCCATAATGACCTTAGAGAGAGCCAAACCAGACAGTTTGGGGCAAAAAGTAACATTTTTACCCAGTGCTTAAATATTAGAAGTTATTCACAGCTGCAGATAATTTGAACTCTACACGTTCTAAGAATGCGGGGCTGAGTGTAGCTTTGTCCTAATTATCTGGTTTGGCTGCCGCTGCTGACCCGCTTTCTCGGCTTATTTCCAACTTTCCACTTCACCTTGTGTTGGAAACACAAATGACTTTAGTAAATAAATCCGTTTGAGGGAATAAATCTCCCCTCTCTTGAACGGTGCTCGATTGTGCAGAAGGCTCTGGCGGCGGTGACTTTGATGGCTGGGCCAAGGCCTTCAGATTTGGGGTTGAGGACGCTTGGATCTTTGGCTGAGATCACGGGGGAAGAATTTGATTCTGCTCCTCGTTACATTTGATTGCGTACCTTATTACATTAATCTCTAACCTTGGAAATTCGCAGAACTGAAACAATAAAAATCCACACAACCACATGGTAAAACAATAATTCTGAAGTGTTTCAGAACAGGAGAGACCTATTTACCTTAAGAGACTCTGACCAGACATGGTAAAACTAAGCATCTTGGGAATGCCTACTTCCAAGTATGTTTTGTATTTATATGTCATAGCAACAATTCATATGTGCAGAAATGTAAATTTTCCTTTTTTTTAACTCTGCCTCAATTTTGACCCCTACTTACGCTGATGGCAAAAAGTTCTATTTTTCCCCAAATCAAGGTAACTCAGTCACTTCCAGGTTGAAAATCGAGATTATCTTGGTAGATGTCTAAATGTCCACAGGGCCCCATGCCTGCCTCACTCCAAAGCTCTTGCTTCCCTGGGCCCACCCTCCTCACTCTGTAGAGCAAGTGGTCCCATCACCCTGCTTTATACGCTTGCCCATGGGACACAGGCATTAAGAGAGTGTATTCAAGATCTCTCTAAACCTCGTTCTCCTTTCCTTTTTCCTTTACTCAAGCCACAGGGAACCAAAGGTCAGGGAGGTGTGCAATTGTCATTCCCCCCAAGCTGTAGATGTGAGCACCTAATTCCTGAGCTATCTGCAGTCATGGCTACCTTGTGACATAGTACATCCTGATGATGTCAGGCGTTTAGAAGTAGTATCCGCTATGGGCGTCACTAGTCCCTCATGGCTGCTTATGTTGACTTTGTCACACATTCTATGGTTTCTCGTGCTGACACAGGTCCCTTCTAAGAACTTCCTCTCCCTGTCACAGGCTTGGAAACTCTGGGTTGCTATGACCACACCAACCCTGGAGAATGCCAGATTCTAAAAGGCTACCTTCCCGCCTAGTTGCCTAAACACCGTCCCTCAGCCTTTGGTTATTTAAACAGATTTTCTCTGATCGCCCCAATTTGTCACCTCTCTCCTCAGACGCTGTCCTAACCTACAGCATTGGCACCAACCTGGGTCCCCACAGAACCACCTCTTCTGATCCACAGGCTAAAACTTTTCCTCCTCTCATGGTAAAGCAGTACGCATTTTACAATATCAAATATTATTTCTTTGGTATTATTTCTTCTGCATTCAGTGCTCTGAGATTGGCTCTCAATTTCTCAAACTTAGCTTTTCAAAATCACAGATAATCCTTTCTACTTTCTACAAAGTCTGGATCTTATAAATCAAAATATATTTGGCTTTCCAGTGTCATTACAACTTTGCATTTGAGAAAAACCTTACAAAATTCTTTGTAAAAGTGTTATCGACCATCTCTTTAAGAAAAACATACACAGAAAGGAACCACTTTCGACTGAATAGTGAGGGGAGAACTAGAGTGAAAGAAATTGTCAAAAACCTTCCAGATTTTGTTGGGCAAGATGTGATCTAGTTTTTGTCACAAGATGAGTTGTCAGCCACAATCCTCTATTCTGCTGTAGAAGTTGGATGCATTACAACCTTGCCTTGAAATTTGGAAAGAAGTCACAGTCTGTCACTTCTGAGCTTCAGTCTTCAGGATGATGAAATATGAGGCCTGTCCGGAAAAAGTCCAGCCATGGTCGATGTAACAAGAACAGTTTGCACAGCCCTGATGTAGCCTGGCAACCAAGGAGAGTGGACTGGAATGTGCGTGCACAAACATTGGCAACTTCACTGTACTAGTCAGTGGGGGCAGTAGACACCATTGAGGGAGCATGTGTACTGTGTGGCTGTCACATTCAAAATGACTGAGTAGAGCAATGAAGCTGCATCAAACTTTGTGTTAAACTGGAACATGCCTCCAGTGAAACTATTTGGATAACTCAGAAGGCTGCAGCTATGGGCAGCTGGTGATTGGCAGCTTCATCACCATAATACACCCACTCATGCATCATGTCTCGTCCAGAATTTTTTGGTGAAACATCAAATCACGCAGGTGACTCAGCCCTCCTATAAGCCCAAACTTCTAGGTTTTTCCAAAACAAAAATCACCTTTGAAAGGGAAGAGATTTCAGACCAAATCAGTGAGAGTCATGAAAATACAACGGGGCAGGTCATGGTGATTGGGAGAACTGTGTGAGGTCCCAAGGTGCCTACTTTGAAGAAGACTGAGGCATCATTGTCCTATGTACAATGTTCCTTGTATCTTGTATCTTCTTCAATAAATGTGTCTATTTTTCATATTATACGGCTGAATACCTTTTGGACAGACCTCCTGTTTTTTCTTGTGTGTCTCTCATTAGGGTAAAAAGGGCTTGCACCCCAGAATGATGACCATGGATTACAACTGAGCCCAAACCCAGAGGAGAGCTGCATTATATTCTTAAAGAAACCAAAGCAGAGCCCAGCCAAGATCCACTGATCTGCAGCTGATACAAACAGGTATGCTACAGAGACATCGTGTATGTTAAGCAATAGTAGCAGACTGATATGATGCTACTTGGATTGGAGAAATATGGGTATTATTTTCCTTGTGCTATATCAACTAGTAGAGAATGAAAAGCAGAAGAAAATTAAGGAGATCATGATTTTTAAAAAGCAATTTCTTACCTTTTAGTGAAATAATCAGTCTCTCAATGGGTATTCAGAAGTGTTGCTCTAGTCAACTGGTCAAACCTTTCATTAAATACAAAAATTTTCTTTTTAAACATCCAGACAAGGGTCCTATGACCTCTGCTCTCAATCTCCTAGCCTCTTATCACCTGGACAAAGGTAGAGCCTCTAAACCCACCCATCTCCCAGCATCCACTCCTGTCACTACCTACCCTTTCCAGTCTGTTCCTCAGGCTAATATGCACAATGCAAATTGACGATAATGCTCCCCAGCCTAAAATCCTTCAAAGTTTCCTTATTTGCTTTCGAGAAAGACAAAACTGCTTAACAGGTACTACAAAGGTCAGCATAATTTGGCCCCATTCTACCTCTGCAGCCTCTGTTCTTGGACTTGACCAAGCTCCATGCAGACCAGCCACAATTCCCGTCAGTTCCTAGAGCAGAACTTGCGTTGTCTTTCTCGTAGCCACACTTACCACTAGCCCAGGTCCTCTTGCCTATTGGCCTGTGCACCCTGCAATCCCAGCCTGAGAGTTGGCCCCCAGGGTCAGCTCTGCACGCAGTGGGGGTTGTTGGAAACAAAGCCTGAGACGAAAGTGTGGGTGCGGCTGGGTTACCTGGGGAAGATTCCCAGGGGAGGAGAAGAGAGAGGGAGGGGTCTGAAATGGAAAATGAGGTGTGCTGTGGACTAAAGTGCGTCCCCAGCACCCTACAGGATAACCTTTGGAGATGGAGTCTTTGGGAGGTGTCACGTTTACACGGCAGTCATCGGGGGGCGGGGGGGTGCCTGATGATGCCGTCAGGGCTCTTGTGAGCAGAGATACCAGGGAACTTGCTTCTCTCACTGTGTGGACAGTGAGAAACCAGCCGTCTGCTGCCAGGAAGAGGGGCTCACCGGGACACCAAATCAGCCAGCACCTCTCTCTTGGACTTGCCAGCATCGAGAATGATGAAAAATAAATTCCTAGTTAAGCTACCCAGTCCACAGTAGTTTTTTATGGCAGCTCGAGTGGACAATACAGGTGCTGACAAATTTTCAATTACTGAAAATCTGTTAGGTTTTTAATGGTAGTATATTTATCA